>VONZ01002148.1:0-65795 GCA_012976165.1 Labeo catla
CGCTCTTAAGTCTATGGCAGCCCATAGAACCGATTGCGGGAAAGTTGTGAAATTTGGCACACTGATAGAGGACAGTCCCATTATTAACCATAACAAGTTTGGAGTCTCTAACTCAAACTCTCTGGCACCACCACCTGTCCAAAATTTCAATCATTTTATGCTAATAACTTTTGAACCGTAAGGCACAGAATCAAAATTCTTTTTTCCTCTGAATCCTTGGCTCATGCCGAGTCGAATGAAGTCCAAAATTTAAAAATCGTAAGGTTTAGTTTTTTTCTATAAATTTTTGTTCGTAAAACGTACTTTTTCGAACTCGTCCTAGACGGTTTGTCTGATTTTCACCAAAATTGGCTCAGATCATCTTCAGACCATCCTGGCAAAAAGTTATGGAATTCAAGTTGATTACTCAAACCGTTTTTGAATAACGTGCGAATGATTTCTACGAAAAGCACGCAAAAATGGTTGTGAGGCTATATCTCCGCAATGGTTTGGCATATTGAGGCCAAACTTGGTGTGGGTTATAACAAGCATGACCTGAGACTACCTGCAGTGTTTCGGCACAGTGCCACCTAGTGGTCAGGAGATATGAAAAATGGGTATTTTTGCTTATAACTTCTGAATAGTTAGGCCAAAATTCATGAAACCGGTCTCTATACATTCGGTGCATCATGCCGAGTCCAACCATATCCAATTTTCCCATGTCAGCCAATTTGGGTGTCGGCCATATTGAATTTTGTCCAAAAATGCTATATTTTGCAAACGCATTGACTTATCGTTACAAAACTCGGTATGTGTCTTCAGCACCATGCCCTGACAGTACTCAAAAAGTTTGGGGGTACCGCCACCTTGTGGTCAAAAGTTATAAAGAAATTTACAAAAATGCTGAATGCTGAAAATGATGAATTTCGTGTCGATATATGAAACGGTTTTCGTACAGCGCATCAGTGAATTTGCTGGAAAGATGCCAAACTACATCTGAGGCTGTATCTCTGCAAAGCTTTGACATATTGACACCAAATTTTATATGTGCCATTGTCACCTCACACTGACCACGGCACATCAATTTGGTAACAGTGCCACCTATGGGTCAGAAGTAATACGCCATTCACTAAACATTAATAATGAAATTTACAAAAATGCTAATAACTTCTGTTTACATTAGCCTATTGGAATGAAAGTGATGCCAATAGATTCCTTGGGTCAAGTCGAGAACATTGATACCCATTATGCCGAAATTGGCCAAACTTCCTGTCCGCCATTTTGATTAATGTACAAAACCTACTTTTTCGAACTCCTCCCAGACTGTTAGTCCGATCTTCACCAAATTTGACTCAGATCATCTTCAGACTACGCTGGCAAAAAGTTATGAATTTCGTGTCGATATACGAAACCGTTTTCGTTTAGCGCATCAACAAATTTGTTGGAAAGATGCCAAACTACATCTGAGGCTGTATCTCTGCAAAGCTTTGACATAATGACGGCAAACTTTGTGTGTGTCATTGTCATTTCACACAGAACACGTCACATCAATTTGAAAACAACACCACCTGTTGGTCAAAAGTGATAAGCCATTAAATTTTATTACGATTGGTTGTATTTATGATTTTTCAGCCATTTCAACCGATATTGTCCTAAAATGGCTTAAGTTACTCACTGTTGTAGTCGGTCTGCTGCTCCTTGCCGTGCTTAACTCCTCATTCTGCCTCTTTTGTGCTTGGCCCCGCAATTGCTGCTTGCAGCTATATTTATAATTGTAATTTTATAACCATCATTATTATAAATATATTGCATTACAACTAAATATTATATCATATGTCATATCATATCATATCATATCATATCATATCAATATTAATAATTTCTATTACTATTTAAATTAAATTTGAGGTTTATTAAGATTGTTATCAAGAATTATAGAATTTCACACATAAACTACTAAAAAAATGTAACTTTTAGTATAATTTGAATATTATAACCATCATTATTATAATTATATTACATTACAACTAAATATTATATCATAATATATCCTATCCTATTGTATTATATCATATTAATATTAATAATTTCTATTTCTATATTTATTTTAAATTTGAGGTTAAAATTGTTATCAAGAATCATAATTTCACTAGCATATAGACCATTAAAAATATTTAACTTTTATGATGATTTTAATTTTATAACCACCATTATTATATCATATATCATAATATATAATACATTAACTTAATTTCAAAGTTAAAATTGTTATCGAGAAACAGAATTTCAAACATATCGACTACTGAAAATATTTCTAATTTTATAACCATCAATATTATAATTATATTACATTATTATATTTTTATTTTTGGTATCATTTTATATTATTATTTACTTACATTAAATTAAACTATTATATTTCTTATTATATATTCTTATATTTCTTAGTATATATATTTTATTTAATATATTATATTAAAATAAATTGTATTAACATATTAACACATTTCAGTGTATAATATTATTTACATTTTACTATAATTCAAATCTATCATTACACTATAATTCAAGGTACTGTACACAGTAGTTAAACCAAGCAATTATATTTTTCTTTTTTAAATAATTTATTATATTTATTATAATTTATAATTTAATTTATTTATTACATTTGTTGTTCAATAAGGTTCATTAGTTAACATGAACTAAGAATAAACAATACTTCTACAGCATAGGTTAATCTTAGTTTATGTTAATTTCAACATTTACTTAACAGTTATTATTAAAATCACAAGTTGTGTTTGTTAATATTAGTTAATGCACCGTGCATAACTGTAAGTATCACTTTAGATTATCCCTTTACATTAATCAGCAAATTCCCAGCAAACATGCATATCCACAGTGTCACGAACTATGGCAGAGTCCACAGAGAGACATCTTTGATTATGTTCACATTCTTGGAAATCATGAGATAAGTATGTCACTCGCCTGGAAAATATCAAAAATAAATCATCTCTCCTCCACAGCTTCTGCAGCTCCTACAGCACTACGTTTCTACCAACTCACTCCATCACTATAATACGAAAACACTTGAGGAGCAACATCACGGCATGAGAATGTGTTGTACACTTTTCTCCACTCCCAATTTCTTGCTCTGGCATCTGTTGAAAGGTTACAGGAAATGTCCTTCCGCTGGCCTAATTGCGTCTTACCTGTCTCACATCTCTTCCCTGTAAAGCCCTGCTGGCAGACGCAGGTATCTGGAGACACGCAGGAGCCTCCGTTGAGACACTGGCCCTCACACAGCGCTGCACATCAAACACAAGACACACGGGTCAACACACATTTCAGCAGGATTACACCAGACCAATAAAAAATAGAGTCTCGGCAAACCAGACCCAGCAGGCACTGGACGTCTATATAACGTCAGGTTGACGTTGGACATGATGTCAGACAGACGTTGCATTTTGGTTGAGAATGAAAATCGTGTTGACGTCAGTATTTGACGTCAATTTGACACTGACTTAATGTTGGATTTTGGTTACACAACCTAAAAACAACAAAATATCAACGTCAGCTGACATTGGTATTGGACATCAATTTAACGTTGACATTAAACGTTGAATTTACATTGAATTTTGGTCAGCCGACGTCGCAACCAAAATTTAACCAAATATCAGCGTCTTATGACGTTGTGTGCCTGCTGGGGAGGCTGAGCTAATGCATGTGTGCAATATAGCGATGTACACTGTAAAAAATGATTTTCACTTTAAATAAAGCAAAAAATGTTATTGGAGTACACTTCACAAGAAAATTTCAGTCTTTATGCTTCAACATTCAAGGTTAATTGTTACTTGCTATTTCTTTGCCATTAATTTACTAGCAATGAATGAAAAAATATTTCTACAGCAATTTTTTTCTTTTTTTTGGTAATGTAATAGTACCATTTGCTATGGAAGCCGGTTTCCACCACTGAATAAAAAGTATCTGTTTATAACTGTTATTAATATAATTGATTATAATAACTGTTCTGTAACTGTTTAAGTTATTAAGTCAGAATTGAGACATAAACTTGTAATTTTAAGAACAAACCAGTCATTTCCCCTCAAAACTGGACTTTATAACTTGCAATTGCAAGTTTATATCACACTATTCTGGGGGGAAAAATGTCAGATTATGAGAAAAAAGTCAGAATTATAAAAAAAAAAATAATAATAAATACATTTTTTTAAGATATAAACTCACTTGCGAGAAAAATTTCTTGCAATTGTGAGTTTTTAACTTGCAATTCTGACTTGAGGGTTTATATCAAGCAATTCTGAGAAAAAAGTCAGAATTGTGAGGTAAAAAGTATCAATTTTTTTTCTTTTGTAATTTTGTGGTGCAAACAGGCTTTCATAATTTGTGATATGCATCTATATGTGAGCGAATGTTTTTTTTTTTTTGTTTTATTTATTGTAATTGTAATCTGTTTTTAAAAAAAAATCACTCAACTGAGAAATAAAATAATTTCAATTTTTTTTTTTTACATTTTAATTTATTGACATTCATTTCTATAATTAATATCAATGCATTTATTTAGAAATTAATTTATTAATATATTAATAAAAAACTTAAAGTACTGTTTTAAAAAATTGGATTTGTCCTTTTTTTATTACTTGAGTTTGATTATTATTTTGTAATTAATTTTTCTTTTATTATGAAATGGTGCATTTACTTGAACTACCTGACAAACCTATTTAAGAAATACTTGCTAATATTAATTAATATAAATATGAAATATTTTTGTTAACTCATAATTTAAAAAACAATATTTTTGTTTTGTTATTATTTTAATTTTTTACTATTTATTTATTTATTTTGCTTATAATTTTTTTTATTTGTTCTTTATTTTTATTAGTTTACTTGCCACAATTACTTGAAAAAGCATTTTTTAAAAACTAAAAAAATACTTTTTATTACTGTTTTACTTACACTTGTTCCTATTATTATTTTTATTGCTTATCTTTATCTTAAAATGATAGTTTATCAAAAAATTACAATTATATCATAATTTATTTATTCTCTTCTGAAGCTGTTCCAAAACTGTATGACCTCTATATATTTTGGTAACACTTCACAATAAGGTTCATTAGTTAACTACATTAGTTAACACGAACTAAGAATGAACAATACTTCTAAAGCATTTATTCATTTTAATCTTAGTTAATGTTCATTTCAGCATTTACTAATGCATTATTAGATTCACAGATTGTGTTTGTTAATTAGTTAATGCACTTTGAACAAATATTTACACTGATATTAATACAATTTATTATCAAAAATCAAGAATTTTACTGTAATTTTGCTACTGTGACTAGTGTAGAGTATATATTTGGGCTTACCTCTGCAGACGGTTCCGTTACCGACGTACCCCGGTTTACAGGAGCAGCTGTGTCCGCCAACCGTATTGAAGCAAAGAGCGTTTTCGTCACAGGTATTCAGTCCACGCACACACTCGTCGTGCTCTGAAAACACAAGAGGAGTGTGCATCAGTGTGTGTTTGCACACTTCCCTCAAACTTTTTGCACGTTCGGCACTTTCCATCTTCACTGCTGCCGTTTCTCTCAGAGGGAATGCCATTACATCTCAAAGATGAAAAACAGGCAGAAGGAAAGAGGAAGAGACAGAAAGAAAGGATAAAAACACGGAAAGGGGTAGGAGTCAGATGCGCATGAGTACGGTGCATAGGGAATAACTGACACTACTGTACAAAAATAATACGCCACAGTCTTTGTTGAAGGTTGCATGCAATTTTGAGATGCTGTCAAAGAGTGTTTTGCACTTAGACGTTCTCGATCTGGAAAGAAAAGTCTCAAAAACCTGTAAAAGGGCTAGAGTTTATATATTTAAATTTAAATATATAATTTTCTACTATATATATATATATATATATATATATATGTGTGTGTGTATATGTATATATTCAGTTATATATATCAATTTAATACATCCTTGTTGAATAAAAGTATTCATTTAATTTAGCTTTTTTTAATTACTTATTTCAAAATTTTAATACGTACTGTATCATGGTTTCCAAAAAAATATTACTATTAACTGTTTTAACATTTATAATAATAAATAAATGTTTCTTGAACAGCAAATCAACATATTAGAATGATTTCTGAATGATCATGTGACACTTATGGCTGGAGTATTTATTTTTAAATTTAATTGAACATAATAAACAATGTATTTTTCGTTGTTTTTTTTTAGCCTTTGCCTTTTTATTTTTCCCTGATTTTCACTTAATTTTTTCATTTTACAAACACTTAAAAAATATTTTTTAATAATCATTAATCATTTTTCATTTTCTTGTAATGAAATTACTAAATTATTGGATAGAAACATACACTACCAGTCAAAAAAAAAAAAAAAGTTTTTTAAAGAAGTACTGTCTCTTCAGCTCACAAAGCCTGAATTCATTTGATCCAAAGTACAGCAAAAACAGTAAAAATTTTGAAATACTTTTACTATTTAAAATAACTGTTTTCTATTTGAATATATTTTAAAATGTTATTTATTCCTGTGATTTCAAAGCTGAATTTTTAGCATCATTACTCCAGTCACATGATCCTTCAGAAATCATTCTAATATTCTGATTTGCTGCTCAAAAATTAGCATTATTATTATTATGTTGAGTAGAATTTTTTCAGGTTTCTTTGATGAATAGAAAGTTCAGAACAGCATTAATCTGAAATAGAAATCTTTTGTAACATTAAATAGTAAGAATATTTTACAATATTACTGTTTTTGCTGTATTTTGAATTAATAAAATAAATCAGGCTTGGTGCGCAGAAGAGACTTCTTTAAAAACATTAAAAATCTTACTGTTCAAAAACTTTTGACTCATAGTGTATGATTTAAAAACCAGTCCAAATACTGTCTACAGTCTAACAATAATAGTAATACTAATACTAATAAATTTAGCACTGAAATTGATCATGAAACGTTCAGCAATCATCTCACAATGTTCCAGTCTTACAATGACTTCCAGATGACCCCATACTAAAAGCAAGGTTTCTCTCAAGTCTGCTTGAAATGCCAATGAAAGGTCCTCTGCTGCAGAGCCTCTGTCATTAATATTTCTCTTTGGGGGAAAATGTTCCCACAGCAGCCAGGAGTTAAGTAGAATCGGACAGACATTCACAGAGAATAGTAAAGTTACTGTGAAAATAGTGGTGAAACTTCAGTGAGCCTTATAAATAAAACATACTGACCAATCAAATGTATGTGTCTAAAACGAAACCAAAAATCAAACCTTATGTTACGGATGCACAATATATGCTGATATCATATCAGTTATCAGCCGATATGAGAGTTTTTTAATTGATCAGTATTGGTCAATGTATATGGCAACCTAAATGAGATATTTAAAGGGACAGTTCTTCTAAAACTCCAATAACTCACCCTCATGTCGTTCCAAACCCGTAAGACCATTCATCTTCGGAACACAAATTAAGATATTTTTGATGAAACCCGAGGGCTTTCTGACCCTGCATAGACACTTGGATGTTAAATAAAGTCATTATTTTTGTTGTCTTTGCATACAATTTTAACAATGTCCTTACTACCTTTCTGGGCCTTGAATTTGTCAGTTGCATTGCCATTTACACAGAAAGCTCTCGAATTTCATCAAAAATATCTACATTTATTTTCTGAAGATGAACGAAGGTCTTATAGGTTTGGAACGACATGAAGGTGAGTGATTAATAACAGAATTTTCATTTTTGGGTGAACTATCCCTTTAAATATCTAATTTAAGCCACCATTTACATTGACCAATACAGATAAATTAAAAAATCCCTAATATCGGCTGATATGGTATCAGCATATATGTGACCCTGGACCACAAAACCAGCCTTAAGTCGCTGGGGTTTATTTGTAGCAATAGCCAAAAATACATTGTATGGGTTACAATTATTGATTTTTATTTTATGCCGAAAATCATTAGGAAATTAAGTAAAGATCATGTTCCATGAAGATATTTTGTAAATTTCTTGCTGTACATATATAAAAATGTAATTTTTGATTAGCAATATGCATTGTTAAGAACTTCATTTTGACAAATTTAAAGGTGATTTTCTCAAAATTTCATTTTTTATTTTTTGCACCCTCAGATTCCAGATATTCAAATAGTTGTATCTCGGCCAAATATTGTCATATGCTAACAAACAATACATCAATGGAAAACTTATTTATTCAGATCTGATTTTTGACGAATTGACCCTTATGACTGGTTTTGTGGTCCAGGGTCACATATTGTCTTGCGTAACATAAGGTTTGATTTTTGGTTTCGTTTTAGACAGATCTCTCTCTTTTGATAGTAATTTGTTTTTGGAGCAATTAATGACAGAATTTTTATTTTTGGGTGAAGTATCACTGTGCAAAAATGTTAGATTTTTACATTTAGATTTTTAGATCTATCATCATGTGAAGATCCAAAAGAAAAAAGGATGAAATTAAAGCCAATAAACAATTTGGTCCAATATCAGCTCAGTTGGCTCCCTTGACGCAAGCTCTGTTTACCTCAATCAGCGATATTACAGTCATGCCAAGCAGCGTTTGACTGAGATGAATCCCTCACTGGACGTGTTTGTGTGGTCTGATTTCTCATCTGCGTTGACTCATCTGCCCATGACAGCTAAAGCGACACCAATTATCCTGCTAATTACTCACATTAACAAAGCTTTTCTCTCCTTGCCTCACACATATTCATTTGCCTTCTATCTTCCAGATGGGCAAATCTGTCAGCTACAACCAGGTGAAAAATGTTCCCTCTGCATCTCAGTCATACACTCACCTAAGCAATGCAAACAACAGCAGTCTCACGTTGTGCTTAGAAATATATATACACCATCAGCGACTCCTTCTCTTCTGTTTTATCTCTCCATATCCCAGTGTTTGCACCTGGCTTGTGTCTTTTTTCTTCAACGTGCTTCACTTTCCATCTCCTCAAACGCATCCTCCAGTGAAGCGAAACTGCCTAATCAACTTTAGTCATAAATCTTACAACACAGATCTTTAAATCACTCTCATTAAAATGTCATTAAATCATCTCATTAAAACGCACTTTAACTCATGAATGATACTGACTGGCTGTGTGTTTTTATGCTGCGGTTTCTCATCTATGAACACCTCAGGATGCATTTGCAGCTGAATTAAGGAACTTTCACCAGTGCGATGCCGATCACATATTCAGTCTGAATGCTTGAACAGTGTCCCAAAAGCCATATTCACTCTTACAGACAGAATGCTAAAGCATACTTCTCAAGCATGCAAAATCAAAATCGCATTTGAAATAGAGGATTCTTTGTGTTTGTGCATGAAATGGATAGTTCTTTCAAAAATTTAAATCATTTACTCATCTTTATGCCTTCATGACCTTACAGCTGCTCTTTAAGGATTTAAGATCTAAATTTCAGTTTGAATTTTAGTCTGTTTCTTAAACAAACATATCATATGTCTTTAGAAGACTTTGAATTAGGGCTGTCACTAATGATTATTTTGGTAATCAAGTAATCGGTCGATTATTCTGATGAGTATCTGATCATTTTTTGTGATAAAAATAGACATATAAAAAAAGTGCAAAAATGTATTTAACTGAATTGCAGCCTTTGTGAATTTACAATATCACTATGTTTTATCATCATTTTAAATGGTTTTAATATTTTGTGAAGTCTTAGGCTACGTTTATACTAGTGCGTTTTTGTTATAAAATGCAGAACTTTCGCTATGGTTATGCATGTCGTTTACAGTACTCCAGCATTTTCGACCCTCGAAAATGAAAACTTTCAAAAAAAAGGGTTTGCATTTGGGGCTGCAACCCCATAGTTTTTAAACTAAAATGGAGTTTGCAGTGTTTACGAAAGTCTTCAATTTTGAGGGTCGAAAACGCTGGAGTAGTGTAAACGACTGTGTAACCGTAGCAAAAGTTAGGCAATTTAAAATGAAAACTCACTAGTGTAAAAGTACACTGTAAAAAACAATTTGTTGAGTCAACTTAAAATAATTTGTAACCTGGCTGCCTTAAAATTATAAGTTCAGTCAACTCAAAAAAAGTTTATTCAACGTGAAATGTTTAGTTATACTAAGTGACAACTTAGATATTTGAGTTAAACCAACTTAAAATTTTAAGGCAGCTGGGTTACTTACCCATCTGTTAAGTTTAGCTTAAGTTTAAGCTGACTCAACAAATTGTGTTTTTTATTTTTTACAGTGTAGCTTGAAACGCAACACCAGAGTTTTCAAACAGAGTCTGCAGTGTTTTCGAAGGTCTTTGTTTTCGAGGGTTGAAAACGCTGGAGTAGTGTAAACGACACGTGTAACTGAGCAAAAGTTATGCGATTTAAAACAAAAACATTCTAGTGAAAACGCAAACCCAGAGTTTTCAAACTAAAATGAGGTCTGCAGCGTTTTCGAAAGTCTCCGTTTTCAATGGTCGAAAACACTAGAGCAGTGTAAACAACGTGTAACCCTAGCAAAAGTTATGCGTTTTAAAATGAAAAGGTACTAGTGTAAACGCAGCCTAAAACGCAACCCCAGTTTCCAAACTAAAACGGGTTTTCGCAGTGTTTTCGAAAGTTTCTTTTTTCGAGGGTCGAAAACACCAGTGTAAACGACAAGCGTAACCATAGCAAAAGTTATGCATTTCAAAAGGAAAACACACTAGTGTAAACATATTGTAGCCTAAAATGCATCCCCAGAGTTTTTAAACTAAAACGGGGTCTGCAGTGTTTTTGAAATCCTCTATATTCGAGGGTTGAAAACACCCAGGTGTTAAACGACCCAGGTGTAAACGACAGGCGTAACCATAGCAAAAGTTATACATTTTAAAACGAAAATGCATTAGTGTAAACATATCCTAAAACACACTAGTGTAAACGTTGCCTGAAATGCAGCCCAAGAGTTTTCAAACTAAAACGGGGTCTGCAAAGTTTTCAAAAGTCTCCGTTTTTGAGGGTTGAAAACGCCAGAGTAGTGTAAACGACAGGCGCAATCATAGCAAAAGTGATGCATTTTAAAAAGGAAAACACATTAGTGTAAACATATTGTAGCCTAAAATTCAACCCCAGAGTTTTTAAACTAAAACCGGGTCTGCAGTGTTTTTGAAAGCCTTTATATCTGAGGGTCAAAAACACCGGAGTATTGTAAACAACAGGCGTATCCATAGCAAAAGTTACGCATTTTAAAAACGTACTAGCGTAAATGTATCCTGAAATGCAACCCCAGAGTTTTCAAACTAAAGTGGGTTCTGCAACGTTTTCGAAAGTTTCCGTTTTCGAGGGTCGAAAATGTCGGAGTAGCGTAAACGACAGGTGTAATCATAGCATAAGTTATGCGTTTTAAAACTAAAATGCACTAGTGTAAATGTTTCCTGAAATGCAACTCTGTGCCACTTCCGGTATTTTGCCGGTTAATCGACAGAGCCAAAATGCAATCGAGAATTTAATCGAGGAATCGTGACAGCCTTTCTTTAAAGTGAATGATGAATCACTTGTGTGTAACAGAACAGCATGAACATCATCTCCTTTGGAGCAAAAAAAAAAAATCACAGAATTGAAACGACATGAGTAAACACTGACTATTTTAATTTCGAAGTGAACTATTCCTTGAAAAACAGAAACTAAATGGAGGTGAAATCTCTCTAATCTTCAAAGGAACATTTCCATGGACAGCTCTGTCCAGAATAGCACATAAATGAACTGATTGGAGACCAACGTCATTTTAGGTTTAACATCTGCTAATGAAGTATTCTGTGAGAAAAACAGAAAGCCAGGAGAAACAGAAACCCCATAATGTCCATTATTAGCAACATATTCTTTTCTTCATTTGACAAAATACGCCTATTAATGACTGTTCATGTAACTGACAAAATCTCTTATGCCTACAAGTTTGTTCATCGCCGAGTAAAGGATGTAATTAGTAAATATCAGTGAGCCGATCATGAAGGCAAGACAGAGTTGTAATGAACAGATATGGAAACGGCGGAGCGCAATTAAAATAATTAGGGGCCAAGCACCGAAGGTGCGATGGCACCTATTGTATCTGTTGCCGTTCTTATTATTAGGGGCCAAGCACCGAAGGTGCGATGGCACCTATTGTATCTGTTGCCGTTCTTATTATTCTGCTTCTTCTTCTTCTTCTTCTTCCGTTTCTTCCGCCGCAAGTCTATGGCAGCCCATAGAACCGCTTGCGGGAAAGTTGTATAATTTTGCACACTGATAGAGGACAGTCTCAACATTAACCATAGCAAGTTTGGAGTCTCTAACTCAAACTCTCTAGCGCCACCACTTGTCCAAACTTTCAAAAGATTTATGCTAATAACGTTTGAACCGTTAAGCCACACAACAAAAATTCTTTTTTCCTCTGATTCCTTGGCTTATGCCGAGTCGAATGGACACCAAAATTCAAAAATCGTAAGGTTTAGTTTTTTCGCTATTCTCAATTGTTCGTAAAACCTACTTTTTCGAACTCGTCCTAGGCCGTTGCACCGATTGTCACAAAAATTGATCCAGATCATCTTCAGACCATGCTGGCAAAAAGTTATGGAATTCAAGTCGATTCGTCCAGCCGTTCACGAATAACACGCGAAAGAATTCTACGAAAAGCTAGCAAAAATCAATGTGAGGCTATATCTCCGTAACAGTTTGTCATATTGACACCAAACTTGGTGTGTGTTATAACAAGCATGACCTGAGCCTACCTGCAGTGTTTCGGTGCAGTGCCCCCTAGTGGTCAGGAGATACGAAAAATGGCTATTTTTCTTTATAACGTCTGAATGATTTGTCCAAAAATCACAAAACTGGTCTCTTTAGATTCGGTGTGTCATACCGAGTCGAACCATATCCAATTTTCCCATGTCAGCCATTTTGGGTGTCGGCCATTTTGAATTTAGCTTTAAAATGCTGTATCTTGAGAACGGATTAGCGTATCGTTTCGACATTAATTACAAAAATGTTCGGCACCATGCCCTGAATGTACATAAAAATTTTGGGGCCAGCGCCACCTTGTGGTCAAAAGCTATAACTAAATTTTAAAAAAATGCTAATAACTTTTGCGTACATTAGCCTATTGAAATGTAACTGATTTTGATAGATTCCTTCGGTCATGCTGAGAACACCGATACCAATTTTGCCAATTTTGGCTGAACTTCCTGTCCGCCATTTTGATTCATGTGGAAAACCTACTTTTTCGAACTCCTCCTAGACCGTTAGTCCAATTTTCACTAAATTTGACTCAGATCATCTTCAGACCATGCTGACAAAAAGTTATGGATTTTGTGTCGATACACGAAACGGTTTTCGTTTAGCGCATCAACGAATTTACTGGAAAGATGCCAAATTGCATCCGAGTCTGTATCTCTGCAAAGCTTTGACATATTGACACCAAATTTTACATGTGCTATTGTCACCACACTCTGACCAAGCCACATCAATTTGGTAACAGTGCCACCTATGGGTCAGAAGTAATACGCCATTCACTAAACATTAATAATGAAATTTACAAAAATGCTAATAACTTCTGCTTACATTAGCCTATTGTAATGAAACTGATGTCAATAGATTCTTTGGGTCAAGCCGAGAACATTGATATCCATTATGCCGAAATTGGCCAAACTTCCTGTCCTCCATTTTGATTAATGTACAAAACCTACTTTTTCGATCTCCTCCTAGACCGTTAGTCCAATCTTCCCCAAATTTGACTCAGATCATCTTCAGACCATGCTGGCAAAAAGTTATGAATTTCGTGTCGATACACGAAACCGTTTTCGTTTAGAGTATCAACGAATTTGCTGGAAAGATGCCAAACTACATCTGAGGCTGTATCTCTGCAAAGCTTTGACATAATGATGGCAAACGTTGTGTGTGTCATTGTCATTTCACACAGAACACGTCACATCAATTTGAAAACAGCACCACCTGTTGGTCAAAAGTGATAAGCCATTAAATTTTATTACGATTGGTTGTATTTATGATTTTTCAGCCATTTCAATTGATCTTATCCTAAAATTATCTTAATTACTCATTTTTGTAGTCGGTCTGCTGCTCCTTGCCATGCTTAGCTCCTCATTCTGCCTCTTTTGTGCTTGGCCCCGTAATTGCTGCTTGCAGCTATATTTATTATTATTATTCTTCTTCTTCCGCTCTGGAAGTCTATGGCAGCCCATAGAACCGATTGCGGGAAAGTTGTGAAATTTGGCACACTGATAGAGGACAGTCCCATCATTGACCATAGCAAATTTGGAGTCTCTAACTCAAACTCTCTAGCGCCACCACCTGTCCCAAATTTCAATAATTTTATGCTAATAACTTTTGAACCGTAAGGCACAGAATCAAAATTCTTTTTTCCTCTGAATCCTTGGCTCATGCCGAGTCGAATGAAGTCCAAAATTCAAAAATCGTAAGGTTTAGTTTTTTTTCTATAAATTTTTGTTCGTAAAACGTACTTTTTCGAACTCGTCCTAGACGGTTTGACTGATTTTCACCAAAATTGGCTCAGATCATCTTCAGACCATGCTGGCAAAAAAGTTCTGGAATTCAAGATGATTAGTCAAACCGTTTTCGAATAACGCACAAATGATTTTTACGAAAAGCACGCAAAAATGGTTGTGAGGCTATATCTCCGCAACGGTTTGGCATATTGAGGCCAAACTTGGTGTGTGTTATAACAAGCATGACCTGAGATTACCTGCAGTGTTTCGGCACAGTGCCACCTAGTGGTCAGGAGATATGAAAAGTGGGTATTTTTGCTTATAACTTCTGAATAGTTAGGCCAAAAATCATGAAACAGGTCTCTTTAGATTTGGTGCATCATGCCGAGTCGAACCATATCCAATTTTCCCATGTCAGCCAATTTGGGTGTCGGCCATATTGAATTTTGTCCAAAAATGCTATATTTTACAAACGCATTGACGTATCATTACAAAACTCGGTATGTGTCTTCAGCACCATGCCCTGACAGTACTCAAAAAGTTTGGGGGCAGCGCCACCTTGTGGTCAAAAGTTATAAAGAAATTTACAAAAATGCTAATAACTTCTGCTTACATTAGCCTATTGTAATGAAACTGATGTCAATAGATTCCTTGGGTCAAGCCGAGAACATTGATACCCATTATGCCGAAATCGGCCAAACTTCCTGTCCGCCATTTTGATTGATGTACAAAACCTACTTTTTTGAACTCCTCCTAGACTGTTAGTCCGATCTTCACCAAATTTGACTCGGATCATCTTCAGACCATGCTGCCAAAACGTTATGAATTTTGTGTCAATACACAAAATTAGCGCATCAACGAATTTGCTGGAAAGATGCCAAACTACATCTGAGGCTGTATCTCTGCAAAGCCTTGACATATTGACACCAAATTTTATATGTGCTATTGTCACCACACCCTGACCACGCCACAGCAATTCGGTAACAGCGCCACCTGCTGGTCAGAAGTAATACACCATTCATTAAACATTAATAATGAAATTTTCAAAAATGCTAATAACTTGTGATTGCATTAGCCTAATGTAATAAAACTGGTCTCAAAATATTCCTTGGGTCATGCCGACAACATACATACCAATTATACCGTACTTGGCCGAACTTCCTTTCCGCCATTTTGATTAATGTACAAAACCTACTTGTTGGTACTTCTCCTAGACTGTTGATCGGATTTTCACCAAAATGGAGTCAGATCATCTTTGGACTGTCCTGACTCAAAGTTATGGATTTCGTGTCGATAGAGTAAACCGTTTTCGTACAGCGCCACTACAGATTTTAGGCTTGATGCCAAAATAATTCTGAGGCTGTATCTCTGTAAAGCTTAGGCATAATGACACCAAAGTTTGTGTGTGTCATTCTCACCTCACACAGAACACATCACATCAATTTGAAAACAGCACCACCTATTGGTCAAAAGTGATAAGCCATTAAATTATATTATTGGTTGTATTTATGATTTTTCAGCCATTTCAACTGATATTATCCTAAAATGACTTTAGTTACTCATTGTTACAGTCGGTCTGTTGCTCCTTGCCATGCTTAGCTCCTCATTCTGCCTCTGTTGTGCTTGGCCCCGCAATTGCTGCTTGCAGCTATATTTTTTATTATTATTATTTTTATTTTATTTTTTTTAAAGATTTTTTTTTTCTTAAAAACAAATTTGAATGATTTAGCATTATACATTATCAATTTGTGTCAATGTTAAAACAGCAGCTGACATTACTTCAATCATATTTCATCTTTGAAGGTCGGTCATGTGCCGACTAGACTGAAAAGAAAAGTCTGTACTGTTGGTCCAAAAAGAAAACTGAACACAAAACACAATATGTTAACTGAATGAAACAGCACTTTATTATGCTGCAAATACAATTTCTGGATATACATTGGATTTTTCCCATCAGAAACATAAATGTCCATTCTGTCGAAATGTCATTTCTTCTGTCTGTCTACTGACATATGTTAAGACATTTGCTTTAAACATTACAGTGTTTACAATATTTTTTGTTAACTCTACAATACATAAATCCACTTTACCAGCTAAATTACTTAGACAGAAATGCCATAGAAATATACAGAGCTACCGCACAAATGGAAGTTCAAAGACAATATTTTAAAAATGGTGAATTAGGTCAATACTGTACCCACATAGATCCCAAACCCACTGCCCACTCTCCACCTAGTACCTATATGTGTACTACCTAGGGCCCATGCAGTCAGCCTATATGGGGCTGATTATGTTTGCTCATGTCTTACCCAGAATGCTTATGTCTTACCCAAGAGGGTCCCCTATTTGGATGACCAGACATGGCACTACCTGGGGACACATTCAGCACATGATTTCTAAATTGCCTAAAATAACCAGGTGTTGGTTGTTTTCACTGTGCTGATTGATTATTGTACGACATCAAGGTACCGCAAGGGCTATGCAGAGCAGAGCAGACGCTCCATCCTTTCGAATCATTCTTGCGGTACTTTGTTGTCATGCAATGATCCATTGCCGCAGCACAACCAACCTGATTAATTTAAGCAATATAGAAATCCTGTGCAGAATATGTCCCCAGAAAGCGGCACGTTTGGTCACCCTACCACATATTAGTGATGGGAAGATCACTACCCCATATGTATTTCCCCATTCACAACCCATACAGTGATTACCCATGTGTGTACTACCTTGAGCCCATGTAGCCAACCTATAAAGGACTGATTGTGTATGCCCATGTCTGACCCATATAGTTTGGCAAGAGGGCCCTACACGTCTTTCACTGTTCAGAACCCATACAAAGATTACTTATGTGGGTACTACCTTGGGCCCATGTAGGCAGCCCATATGGGATTGATTGTGTTTACCCATGTTCTACCCATATGGTTTGACCAAGAGGGCCCCATATGTGTTTCCCCGTTCAGAACCCATATAGAGGTAGCCTTTGTGGGTACTACCTTGGGCCCATGAAGGCAGCCTATATGAGACTAATTGTGTTTGCCCATGTTTTACCCATATGGTTTGACCAAGAGGGCCCCATATGTGTTTCCCCGTTCAGAACCCATATAGAGGTAGCCTTTTTGGGTGCTACCTTGGGCCCATGTAGGCAGCCTATATGAGACTGATTGTGTTTGCCCATTTTTTACCCATATGGTTTGACCAAGAGGGCCCCATATGGGTTTCCCCAATCAGAACCCATATAGAGGTAGCCTTTGTGGGTCCCGCCTTGGGCCAGTGTAGGTAGCCTATTGGGACTGATTGTGTCTGCCCATATTTGACCCATATGGTTTGACCAAGAGGGCCCCATATGTGTTTCCCCATTCTGAGCCCATATAGAGGTGGCCTATGTGGGTACTACCTTGGGACAGTGTAGGTAGCCTATATGGGATTAATTGTGTTTGCCCATGTCTAACCCATTTGTTAAACCCATATGGGCCCCATTTGTGTTGCCCATTTCGAGCCCAAGCATTCATTTCCCATTTGTGACCCAACTAGGTCCCACATAAGGAGCCCATCTGTTTTTGCCCATGTGGGACCTACATAGCTGACCCAAGTGGGCCCCAGATAAGATGACTATTTTGAGACCATGCCCACTTGGTACCCATGTAGACCCAGCAAAAACCATGTGGGGCCCACATATACATGTTGGCTGGGTATATACACACACAATTTCAGAGGAAAAACATTCTGGTAAGAGTGATATTCGACAAGAAGCACTTCAGAAATAGTTGGCATTGCAATTATCAGGACTAATGGGATCTTATAAAAATAATCCAAATCGCAAACTACATCCAACCCTTAATATTTTATATAATTTGTAATGACTGTGCAAACATGTAACCTCAGGCCCAAACATATCATGCCTTCACCTGCTACAGTGTCAGGGTCATTTATATTATCATAATATATTTGACATAGTGTCTTCATTTACTCCACAAACAAGATTGATTGTGCAGCAGCTGAATCACATTATTGTTGTAAATCACTAATTTCTGTAGTTGGATGACCTACTCAATAAAAGCACAACACATAAAACATATAATCAACAGCTACTATAGCAGACAAAAAACACAGAAAGAGAAGAGCCCCCAGATTTACTCCAGCCGAAATGGCCATTCATGGATGAAGTGTTACAACACAAAGATAAACATTTTTTCAAGTTTTCAGACATCAGTGTCCAATAAATAAATAAATAAATAAATAAATAAATAAATAATCTCTGGGAAATAATAGCCAAAAAAATGGCAGCATCAAGTTCCAGTCCACAGAGAGAGTGGGAAGTTGTCCGTAAAAAGTGGCATGATTTTGCTAGTGCAGCCGAAGCAAGAGGTGCTGCAGTACAGAGAGACCAGACAAGAACAGGTGGTGAACCAGATCTGTGCCTGCACTCACCCCTAATGACGAAAAGACCCTGGCAATCCTTGGAGAAGCAGCCTCACAGGGTATCTCAGCAAACATCCCTCTGTTGTCTACCACCACCTGGACATTGATGGCCACAAAGCCCTTATGACAAATAAAGGTCTGGTCAAGTGCTGATGTGTTGGTGATGGGGATAAGTGTCCTGTAGACAAGACCTATTACTCGTGAAATACTGGCAATGTCATGGAAGCCTTGATGCACCTCCATCACTTTGTGTCTGGTGGAAGCATCCGGATATAATCAGTGTCGTGACGGAGCAGGATGTTTGTGACTGAGTGAACACATCACCACACTGAGATCTTACTCAGCCCATATCCATCCACAACCACCTCTAGAAAACTCAACACTGAATACAAACGGAGAGACACCAGCAGCTGAATTTCGGGGCTCCGTCGAGTTTGTCTTGACAAAGTCAGATGAACAAGATCTAAAAGCTGCTGAATTTGCTGCTGTGGCAGGTGATTTCCTTTTTGAGAATTGCAGCTTCTGACATTATAGTCAGGAGACTGAAGTTTTCACGTATGAAATAGTGCACATACACTTCATGGACGGCGCCGACTTTGATTTAGCACAAACTATTCACTGTATCACTGCCATAATTTGTCCAAATTCCCCACCACAATTATTGTCTTTAAACAGACTCCTAAACCTTTACTGCCTAATGGTTTTCCAGCTGATGCACATTTGGATAATATAATTAAAATGCTAGCAATCATCACGAAAACACTTCAATTAGCCTAATTAAACACTGGCTGTTTTACAACTGAAAGAGTTATATTCATATAGACTTACATGCAAAGAAGCTTTTTGAACAGTGGTGGCCACTAGTGGAGTGAACTGTCAACAGTGATCAGGTTTAGCTAAGAGTGATCCAGACCAACCTCACGAAAGTATGATTTACAGAAGATAAACTTAACTAAGAATGTTTCAGGAAACACATATTAATGATAAGGTACAGCTTAAGGTATAATTTAAAAACGACGTAGTGTTAAGAAGGTTTCGGGAAATGCAGCCCAGTTCTATTAAGAAAAAAAAAAATTTTTATCCAGTTAAACATTCTGTCTACAATCCCTATTTGTTCCAGCTTCATTAACAATCCTTCGTTCCAAAGCATGTCATAAACTTTTTCAATATCAAAACACATGCCTACTACCACTTCTTTATTGATTTGAGTCTTTCTTATTTCTGTCTCTAAACACAAGGCAGCATCTATTGTACTTCACCCTTTACTAAAGTCACTCTGATATGGTGAAATAATTCTTTTCCTTTCTAACATGTAATTCAATCTGCATACAATCATATGTTCCATTATCTTACATAAATTCGATGTTAACGTGATTGGTCTGTAACTTGTATCATTATGCTTGTTCTTAGCAGACTTTAAAACAGGAATATTAACCCTGTGTTTCCATGTAGAAGGAAGTCTCCCTGTGCTCCACATTTTATTTAAAAGACGTAATATAAAATTCAAAGAAAAATCAGACACATTTTTAATCATCATGTATCATATCTCATCCTTTCCTGGAGGTGTTTGTTTAGTTTCCCCAACAGCTCTCTTTAATTCATGCAAAGTAAAATCCATATCAATATGGTCATTAAAGCCCTTTTCTCCATCATAATATTTGGATGTTGTTTTTTTACTTTGTTCTCTATTTATTTTCATTTCTTCTGTTCTGTTTTCATTACTGTGTACTTTAACAAACACCTCTGCTAACATTTCTGCCTTTTCTTCATTAGTCACAGCTGTTCTTTCCCCATTACTCACAATAGGTTTACCAACGTTTCTTTTAAACTCACTCATCTTTCTGATCATACACACACTTCACTAACATATAGAATCACAATAACTTAATCACAGTTGCTCTTTTTAGCAGCTTGTTTTACCCTTCTCACATTGGCTTGTGCTTTTTTATATAAAATGAAGTTATTAAATACATACGTCTTCCTAACCTTTTTAAAAGCCTTATTTCTCTCTTGAATTGCTTTGTTACATAATTCTGTTCACCATGGAACTGATTTCTTCATTTTTATTCCTTTACTTTTGCCAATCATTTCTTTAGCTGTATTATACAATACCTCACAGCTAATATTTTATTATTTATTATTATATAATTATTAATTATATTATTATAATATTTATTATTTTATTCTATTTTACAGCTAATAACATAGTGATCGCTCTCTATTGTTGAATCCTCTCAAATATCCACATACATTTCCCTGATAAACCTTCAGACACCAGTGTTAAATCTATAGAAGAGCATCAACCCCTGACCACATCAATTCTAGTAGCTCTACCATCATTCATACATATCAAACCCTTCAAATCAATCATTTCTTCTATTATCTTACCATTATGATCAGTATTATCACTTCATTATAAAGTATTATATGCATTAAAATCTCCACACCATATCACTTTCTGATTTCCCATTACCTTTTCTAATATTTCAATATTTAACCTGTTGAAGGGATTATAAAAATTAATGACCTTAACATTCTGTCCCTTTAAAAACACCTCTACTGTAACTGATTCATACTCATAACTCAATTCTATAACCCTATATGTTATTTCATTTTTAATAAATATAGTCATCACTCCAGCATTACCTGTCTGTCTATCTCTACTAATACCTGTATATCCTTGTATCACAAAGTCTAAATGAGGTTTCAATCAGGTCTCTTGTTCACATTTAACCTGAGGTTTATATTCATATATTTTATTACTTTTTTAAACTCATGTTGATTTGTGAATAAACTCATTGTATTCCACTGTAATACTAATACCAACTAAAGGAGTATTAAATAAAGATACAATTCTTTTTATGCTTCATTATGTGATGTGATCAAATTCTATTTATTATACCTATTGCTTTCAAATAATTAATAATTGCATAATAGACCTTATATTTCACTGCACATTCTTTAGTATTGACTTAATTGTTATATTTTCAATTTCAACAAACTTAATTCTTCTATTAATTGCATTATTTTTTTTTACATATGCTTCACAATGAAGTAGGATATGCTCCACTGTCTCTGAAATACCACATTTATTACAATTTCCAACTTGTTTTTGAATGTTAACACCTGTTACCTGAGGGAAAGTTCCCACCTATATTCTGTCAACAATTACCCTAGAGTGACCCCTACTGGACACACACAGACATGACAATGTAAAGTGAGGACAAAAATGGCTCTTACAGTGTCAAATGATAAAACATGTGACTATAAATGCAATATGAAAATATTTAATACATATCTGTATAAACACATATCTGAAAACCAAAAAAGATGCTTGTGAATTGTGAATTTATATTTCTGCATTTTGTATTTTACAATAAATAAATAAATAAATAAAATAAATAAAATAAATAAAATAAATAAAATAAATAAATAAATAAATAAATAAATAAATAATAATAATACAAAAAAAATATAATAAAGTCGCTGCATGCGTCATGTTGTGTGTAGAATGAAACGTAGGAAAAACAAAAAATAACAAAATTCTTTAATAAACTACACAAATGGTAACTCCAGACAGGAACAGCGGGGAAACACACACCAACATCACTTTAAGATCCGACGAACAGCACTGAACTGAATCCAACTTTTAAAGGGGTGCTAATGATACAAGGACAGGTGTGGAGATAAACTAATAATGACTTGACAAGAACAGGAAGGACCAAATATGGGCAACAGACGGAGAAACAAACTCAAACAGTCCACAGGGGTGTGACAGCATGATGTATGTGAATTCATATATTTTCATAAGTAAGGATTTGTCTATGAATTGAAATGATCAGTGAATTAATAAAAACATTAAGATACATCTGTAACTATGTGTTATGATAATTAACAGACATGTCACACCATCAGTTAAAATGAACTATTACAACATGTAAAAATTCTTTAAAAGTGTAATGTAACGATTAGATGAATCAATTTTAGACAATTGCCTGATATTATATGTATAAACAAATATTCATAACATCACTGAGATGAAGATACATCTTTGCTGTAATTTGGCCTTTTATTAGTAGAGAGTATTTTATTCATTATTTCCTCTCAGTGCTGTAAGTTCTTCCTCCCTGCAAAATAATTCAACAAAAGCATTTACTGAGCTCTCATGACTAAACACTTTGTTCCAGATCAATGTGAATCATCTCAAAAACTCACCAGCTCTTCTTGCACAGATGATCTGAAGAAGAATCACAGTAGGAGCAGCAAACACTGCAAACTCAACAATAATCACAATCACTGCAGGAAAGATGAGAGACACAATCAAGAGAAAAAAAAACAGACTCAGTCTGTGAAAATATAAAGGAAATCAAAGGTATGAAACAACAAACAATGCAAAGAAGCGTCATACCTCTGATAAATGATCCAGCAGCTGGATCTGTGATAATAAACATATAAACCAAACATCATCATCATCATCATCATCATCATCATCATCACATCATACTTGAGCTTCACATCACAGAAATGATAAATGAACTTGTGCTGCTTCATGAGTTCATCATCTATTATCATGTTGTCAAGGTGTCAGAGAGTAACTGTACACATATATTTCAAAGAAAATGTGAAGATATTCTCATAAATATGTAGATGTATATTTTAAGTGCTGCTACTGCTGAGATGTAAAGTGTTTTTCTTTTCTTTTTGTCTTTTTATCTATTACACGACTGTTTGTTCTGGATTGAGTTGTGGAGCCCAGGAAGACGAGCAAACACTTTGTAGAAGCAAACAGGATCCAAATAAACAATAAAACACATAATTACACTAAAAAGCCTGTAGTGTGATGTAAACATGTAAACCCAGTTGGTTATGTGTTAAATAAACAGTCAGCAAAGAAAATCACTCACTGCTCTTGACTGAATCACTTTTGGATCTTTAATAAGAATCGATTCACATTTGATTCATACAGTGAAGACTATGCAGTGTTTTATTTATACTCAGTATATAATTATATATACAATTTCTGTCGCATTTCTTACTACACATTAAATAAAGCTAAAAACACTTAAATTAAATGTTTAATTTTTAATTTTGTTCCATTGTGTTGGTAATTTGCTTCTTTGTTATAATTTTGCATTACAATAATAAAAATGTTGGCAGAGGCTGTTTACACTAACTCCACCCAACAACATGTGATTGGGATTGACAACATTACAAAAGACAGTTATTAATCAACAAGTGTCAATGACACAGATGGTAAAGTGTATGTGATGCTTCTTTTGACGCGATCAACCAGGGTTTGATTTTGCCTTTTGGCAAACTTTTGTTCTCTCTTTTCAAATTTCATATCACATCAGAAAAGCATTATTATTATTATTATTTTTAATAAAAATGAGGGAAATAATCAAAAAGTTGAAAATAAAGTATCGGGTAGGGTTAGAATAGGTGTAGGGAAGGCTTTATTTTCCCAATACAATTCTGGCATTGATTAATTTAATTAAAATTAAATATTACACTCTGTAAGTTATTAATGCATACTGTTTTATAATGTACTACAATACTGAGGTGCAGATATTGTCACTATTTGCAATAAGTAGAATAAATAAAAAATCCTGCTATTTTAACATAATGCAAATACAATCTATAGCTGTTTGCACTTAGTGTAAATTACATCTAATTGATGATCACACTTAGTGTAAATATTTGCTGTCTGAAAGAAAATGGGAGTGTCTATTTAAACTAAATGCAAATAGCCCTTTTTATTTATGTATTTATTTATTTATTTTTTTGGAAAAAGCTATTAACACTAAATAAACTAATTATAATATAAATATCAGAAAATCCTGTTATTTGCACTTAGTGAAAATAGCCACTGCCCAAAAAAACAACAACAACAAAAAAAAAAAAAAACTATATCGAGATGTATATCACTATTGTAAAATAAATACCACAAAATATGATTTCACACCCAGAAAACTGCTGGGTAGTTTGGCAACTATCTAGTTAACTATTGTTTAATGACCATTAAAAATAATAATAATAATAAATAAATTAATAAATAAATAAATATTAACAGGGGCTGGAAATTAAAAATCAAACACAAAATTACTAGAGACCACAACAATAATCAAAAGGTGAACATTTAATAATAAGGACAATAGCAGCCATGGACAAAAATATAAGACAAATTGAATTTATTTGAATGAATACAGCATAGATTACAATATTACAGCTATATTACAGCTTGCAGCTATATTTTACACATGATTTGATACCTTTTAGGGTTGCACAATGTACTGGTACTACGGTAGTATCGCGATACTAAAGCTTAAAAATACCCGCGGTGCCATTGCATTTTTTAAACGGTAGTATCGTCCATACGGTAGTAAAGTAACATATGTTGTATGCACAGCAGGAACACTGTTTAAAACCTTCATTTGAACATGCATATATAGTTATATATATATATATAACATTTAAATGAATATGTTGTAATATACAAGCTGCTAATTTGGAATTTTCAAGATATGCGAGCAAAAATGCTCCTGACAGTTCAGCAGTATGACACGAGCAAGAGTTAAAATGTTTTTGTTGTTTTTCAATGTTTTTGTTTAGTTTCTGTGTTCGAATATGAATCAGTGTTGGCTTGAGTGAATCACTGATACACTAAGACATTCATAAAAACAATCATTTGATTCACTCCTGAAGGATTCAGCT
The DNA here is from genome assembly GCA_012976165.1 of Labeo catla. NCBI lineage: Eukaryota > Metazoa > Chordata > Actinopteri > Cypriniformes > Cyprinidae > Labeo > Labeo catla. Next base: position 25,583 of record VONZ01002148.1, read on the forward strand.
GTTCTGAAAGAATCGTTTAAATGACTCAGTGATTCAGTCATGAACACTTGCTGTCACCTGCTGGCAGTTTTAAGTTTCCCATCATATTACATTCTTTTCATACATATTTCTATATTCAGAGTTTTGTGTTTAAAACATTAATCTCATAACATTATTTATGCAATTATAAATACAGTTTAAATGTATAAATACCACATTTAAATGTCACTTCATGCAGCCTCTGTGCAGTGCTAAGATTTTTGTTTACATGATTTCATGGATAACAATAGCCAGTCTTTCACATTAATTAAGTATTCAGAGAAAAATCATTTGTTTTCATTTACATCTTTTTATTTATGAAATTTTGATTCATTTTGTAGAATTTAATTTTAAATTAACAGAATACTGCATGGTATCGTGATACTACTTGTTATCATGAAACGTCAGCTGGTATAGTATCGTGAGTCTTTTTTATGGTATCGTGACAACCCTAATATCTTTATCTTAAACGGTGGCAGAGTTTAATGAATTTAAGTAGGTATATGGTTTTAGTACCATATATAAAAATAATAAAGACATAATCAAAAACAAAAGAAAACAAACAAACAAAAAAGCCTTGTGCATTATAGGGAATAATATTCTGACTATTTTAGTTAAATTGATACTTTTAGATCAAGCAGTGTTGTCATTTAATGGATTTATATCATTGCATACATTAAAAGTTGTGTAAGTTTATAACAAAACACATAAAAGTCTAATTATAAAAACGGCGCCTTGTGCAATAACAGGGATGTTTTTTTAGTTTTGGTTTTATAGTATAATGTCATGTAGTTAAATGGTCTCTTTCACTTTATTTATCAATATTTCACATTATTTCTGAATGTAATAATAAAATGTGATTTATACACCAATAAACACACTCAACAATACAAGACTGACCTGGTTTGACTTATTTTCTGAAAAATACAGCACACTGCAAATAGACACTGTTTGTACAATAAATAAATAAATAAAAACAAAATAAAATAATAAATAAATAAATAAATAAAAACTATTATGTTCAACACTCAGCCACATTAAGTTCAACTTGAATCACTGTTATAAGTCCTGCTGTAGAATATGACCATCATATTTTAACTTTGATCATCACATTAAATAAAAAACTCTTTGCTGTCAAGTTTCAGTTTCTTCATTATTACTGTTACACTTGACTGCAGTTCATTAGTTTGCAGCAGAGCTTTGAGTTTCTCTTCTGTCAGACTGAAAGAAGATTTTGTACCTCAGTTTGTTCTGCTTCAGTGATATTAATAGTCATCAGTGTTACTGACATTATAAAGAGATTATAATGAGATTGTTTTCTCACCTGAACTCTTGACAGTATATGTGACTGAGGTCTTGACTTGATTTCTGTGAGTAACTTCACATCTCCACTCTCTGTTGTCATCTTCATTCAGGAGTGTTGTAGTCAGAGTGATGATACAGTGTCCTGGAGCTGATATCTGATATCTGGAGTCTGATATTGTCAGATTAACACCAGCCTGTTTCACCCAGAACAGCTGAATTCCCTCAGAACTGATCCAATCATCACAAGAGTCTCCAGGATATGAAAACAACTGACAGTAGAGAGTCACAGAGCTGCCTGCACTGATCTCAGTCTGTGAGGATGATGAAGAGACTGAAACACAAAATAACACACAAATCACACACTTTACAATCATCATGAGAGTTTAAATGAAGAACTAGATAAAAAAGTTTGTCAAGACAATCTTTAGGTTGTCTTGAGAAAGCCGGAACAGAAAGTTTTAAAAAAGTTTGAAAAGTTTTACGTTTGATGGTTTTCAGTCTGAAATAGTTTGAATTCTATAGTTTAACGTTTACGTACGTAAGGTTAATGTTTGGATGTTTTGAAGGCAATACAGTCTGTCAGAGATAGATAGAATGTTGTTAGCATGTTATTAACATGATTAACATGTGACTAGCATGATGTTATAATGATTAGCATGATTTTGGTTGCTAGGCATAGACAGATAGATAGATAGATAGATAGATAGATAGATAGATAGATAGATAGATAGATAGATAGATAGATACAGGTCCTTTTCAAAAAATTAGCATATTGTGATAAAGTTCATTATTTTCTGTAATGTACTGATAAACATTAGACTTTCATATATTTTAGATTCATTACACACAACTGAAGTAGTTCAAGCCTTTTTATTGTTTTAATATTGATAATTTTGGCATACAGCTCATGAAAACCCAAAATTCCTATCTCAAAAAATTAGCATATTTCATCAGACCAATAAAAGAAAAGTGTTTTTAATACAAAAAAAGTCAACCTTCAAATAATTATGTTCAGTTATGCACTCAATACTTGGTCGGGAATCCTTTTGCAGAAATGACTGCTTCAATGCGGCGTGGCATGGAGGCAATCAGCCTGTGGCACTGCTGAGGTGTTATGGAGGCCCAGGATGCTTCGATAGCGGCCTTAAGCTCATCCAGAGTGTTGGGTCTTGCGTCTCTCAACTTTCTCTTCACAATATCCCACAGATTCTCTATGGGGTTCAGGTCAGGAGAGTTGGCAGGCCAATTGAGCACAGTAATACCATGGTCAGTAAACCATTTACCAGTGGTTTTGGCACTGTGAGCAGGTGCCAGGTCGTGCTGAAAAATGAAATCTTCATCTCCATAAAGCTTTTCAGCAGATGGAAGCATGAAGTGCTCCAAAATCTCCTGATAGCTAGCTGCATTGACCCTGCCCTTGAGAAAACACAGTGGACCAACACCAGCAGCTGACATGGCACCCCAGACCATCACTGACTGTGGGTACTTGACACTGGACTTCAGGCATTTTGGCATTTCCCTCTCCCCAGTCTTCCTCCAGACTCTGGCACCTTGATTTCCGAATGACATGCAAAATTTGCTTTCATCCGAAAAAAGTACTTTGGACCACTGAGCAACAGTCCAGTGCTGCCCAGGTCAGGCGCTTCTGCCGCTGTTTCTGGTTCAAAAGTGGCTTGACCTGGGGAATGCGGCACCTGTAGCCCATTTCCTGCACACGCCTGTACACGGTGGCTCTGGATGTTTCTACTCCAGACTCAGTCCACTGCGTCCCCCAATGTCTGGAATCGGTCCTTCTCCACAATCGTCCGGTCACCTCTTCTCGTTGTGCAGCGTTTTCTGCCACACTTTTTCCTTCCCACAGACTTCCCACTGAGGTGCCTTGATACAGCACTCTGGGAACAGCCTATTCGTTCAGAAATTTCTTTCTGTGTCTTACCCTCTTGCTTGAGGGTGTCAATGATGGCCTTCTGGACAGCAGTCAGGTTGGCAGTCTTACCCATGATTGCGGTTTTGAGTAATGAACCAGGCTGGGAGTTTTTAAAAGCCTCAGGAATGTTTTGCAGGTGTTTAGAGTTAATTAGTTGATTCAGATGATTATGTTAATAGCTCATTTAGAGAACCTTTTCATGATATGCTAATTTTTTGAGATAGGAATTTTGGGTTTTCATGAGCTGTATGCCAAAATCATCAATATTAAAACAATAAAAGGCTTGAACTACTTCAGTTGTGTGTAATGAATCTAAAATATATGAAAGTCTAATGTTTATCAGTACATTACAGAAAATAATGAACTTTATCACAATATGCTAATTTTTTGAGAAGGACCTGTAGATAGATGAGTTTGAATGAGTGTAAATGGATTAGAAATACAGTACATAGAAGGGAAGTTTGATTGAGTCTCAAGGGATTCTGGGAGTTTTGACAGTTGGAATTTGAAAAGTGTTGCTCATTTGAACATTCCGTCAATGTAAGTCTATGGGATTTTTCCCAAATTTAATCGTCATTTTTAGGAAAACCGTAAGTCCGATCAGTTAGAAAAGATACAGCAACTAACTTCAGATCAGTCTGAAGATCTGGGCTGAGTCTGGAGTTTGTAGAGTTAAAGTGTCGACAGATTTAGTCTCAGAAGAAAACAGCAGATCAGTAAGTAATTTGCCCTTTTTAAATTGATCATATAATCATAAAATTACCATGAAGAACATGCAGATAAACACGTGCATCAGCTCCTTGTTTTTGTCCATTCACAAATTGCTGGCAGATGTAAGATCCATGATCTTCTTTTATGATGTTCTTGATGTTCAGAGAGCAGTCAGACCCCAGACTCAGTCTCTCATGTCTCTCTGTGTTTTTCTTATTTATCCCTAAACCAATCAGTTCAACTGTTGCTGAATTATTGTTATTATAGATCCATGTAGTTGATTTGCAGTTATGAAGATGAATATTACAGGGCAGACGGACATTTTCACAAGAACTGATGAACACATGAGTCACATTCACTCCACTGGTTCCTGAAACACAAGAACATTTGAGTGATTATTATTAATATAATATAATCAGTGGTGCCTGTAGAAGTGGGTATAGTCTTAAGTTTATTTAATAAACTGATCATGTTGAAATGAACTCTTTCCCAGACTAATTAAACTAAATGTCTTGTAGAGAAAACAGAGATTTGTTTACCTGTGAGAAGTGAAGAGAGAATGATCAGTCCCAGCAGACACAAATGACACTTATCAGCCATTTTCTCTTTCTGTCAGTCTTCCTCTTCATTATATGCTCACAACTCTTTCTTTAAATACTATCAGCTCTTCCTGTGTTTGTTCACTTCCTCTGATCTGACTGAGTGTTTAAATGCTGTTATTTAGTGACACAATGTCAGTCATAATGGAGAAGTGTGAGAACTGAGATCAGCTCAGGCAGTTTTAACCTGCAGTCATTCTGTAAACACCTCAATCTGTTGAATCTTCCCTCGAGAGCTGAGCACAGACTGTTACTGGTGTTGTGTTGAACTTTGTTTCTTCTATATTTCCTATGAACTGCCTGAACATAACCACTAACCAGACAACAGCGTCTGTGAAACATGTTCTTCAGTGTGAGAACTGAATATTGTTGATCAAACCACATTTGCTATAATTCTTTGCATTACTGTTAGTTTCAATTCTTTCTTTTATCAGTTTTCTGCATGTTGTTAAATTCTATAAAATCATTAAAATATTAGTGATAACCTTTTCAGTAACAAACCAGTTTTTCACGATCACTGACTTCCTTCCTTGAGTTGCACTAATAACAATAATATCAATAATGACATTTTGAAAAATATTTGAAACCCTAATTTTTCAAACTCCTCCGAAGTCATTGGTTCATTAAACACGTTTAATTACATGATGGAAAAAAATATTTTATCTCTGCCATTGACACCAAAATTTAGTTTGTCTCAGTATCCACACTTGCAGTTGACACATGCTGAGTATCTGACAGGAAGTAAAACTTTGCAGTTTAAGTTCATTTAAAAAGAAACAACATATTATTAGGTAGCAAAACAGAAATTGTTGAAAATTTTATTGATGCAAAGATGTATTGTAGATGTAAGATGTGTAAAGTTCATAAAATGTATGTATGTATGTGCACTAATCACTAAATTAGAAGCACCAGAATTACTAAACACAGTTATAACAGACATTCAGACGTTTATCTGTAAGTGCAAAATACTTAAAATCAAAGTTGAAAATGAAGTTGTGTATAAACATGCATTTTTAAAGCACTTTAAATTTTTCCAGCACTAATGTTTGTCTTTTGTCTCTTTGTGTTGTGGTTTGTGGTCTAGTGTTTTCAGAAGTGTGTTACTGCTGGCTGTGGGAACTCAGTTAGTTTGACCACACTAGTTTAACTCACACAGATCTGAGATCATCTCTGAACCCAGTTTGGACTGATAGTTGTGAATTTTCACACATTCAGATCACAGTTCCTCTTCTTTCTTTAACTGTTTCTAGAACTGAATTTCTGAACTTTTTCCTCTGTATAAATGTTTGTTGCAATCTGATTATGAGTTCACTGTTAGTTTAATTGGTGCAGTTTAATTAAAATCTTTATTTCAGTGTTTTCACGTAAGGCAGAGTTCCTCATCCAAACACCTGAATTTGAAAGACCTTGATTAGTTGATTCAGGTGCTTTAATTAGAGTTGAAAAGTGTTTCTCCAGGAGCAGGAATGAGGAATCTGATGTACAGTAGCACATATACTGTATTTCTGCACATTTCCATGGACCAGTGATTCCCAAACCAGTTCCTGGAGTCTCCTCAACAATGTTTCTAGCACTGGAGTCTCTATTGATGAACTGATGAATGAATCAGGTGTGTTTGATTAGAGAGAGATACAATGACTGTCTTATGAGATCTTGCATCTCTCCAGCATTGGTCAAACTCTTAGGAGATTTGAGCTAAAACAAATCAAGATCTGTCACATAAAGGGTCAGATGTAGGGACATTCATGCTATAATGAGAGTGTTTTTAGTAGAGATGTGGATGACCCTGCAGGCCTTACACCTGTTTCTGCAAAAGGAGACGCTGCAACTGTCAGTGCTGATTCTGTTCTATAAAACTTAATTAATATACAGTGTGTAAGCAGATTAATTTAACTTCCACAAGTCCTTCTTTCAAATCTTATTTTATTCTGTTCACTAATTTTATATATTGGATTTATATTAATTCACATCCAAATATCTGAGAGCTTCAAAAGGTTCAGGGCTCATAGCAGTAAAATAGTTAGTAATTAAATAATGACTGAAGGAGAATCTGCTTTCAGTTTCTGGAAGAATATTTTCAAGAGAGTGTTTGTGTGTGAATGTCACAGTCACAGTGTTACTAGTCTCATCTTCAGACAGCAGAACACACACTCTGTTGGTTATATATAGTGGGTGGAGATGACATCAGTCCAACCTGATTGGCTGCTCACTAAATGCAGCTCCCATTGGTCCGTTTGTGTCTGAATGACTTGGCATGAATTAAATGTGCATCGAGACCACTGATCTATATGACTCGAATATACAATAAATAATACAATACAAGCCTGTTATATTGCTCTATGTTGTATTGAAATTCAAATCTTGGAAATAAAGGTATATGTCTTTAAATCCGTACAAATTGTAATTAGTCAGCGTTATTTCTCCAAGTTATGATGTGTATATTTTAATGTCCCTAAGTGAGCAACATCTATTTCAAACTCTTAAAGGTCGCGCAAATTATATTAAGTGCCTTAAAATTACATTTATCTGACTACAACACCACCTGATTTTGCTCAATTTCGTCAATGAAAATCTGAAACAAAGTCAGCCGCATCTCTATTCAAACACAGCTGTTCCGTTTATGAATGAACGGGTGTTTTTGATTCAATTACACATTCGTAAAGAGTTGTGAATGATTCAGTGATAAAATCAGTGACTTTACGCCATCTGCTGACAGTTTTAGTTTCATTTTTTAAAGTTTCATTTTCATTTTATCTTTTTAGTTATTTAAATCATTTGATATTGCTATATTCAAAATGTTATATTTAACATTATTAACGTTTATTATTAACTTTTATCTCAAAATGAATGTTATGTAGGCTGAATTAACAAACGTTTAAATCATTACCTGCTTCAAATTTATGTTAACGAAATCATTGCTGAAACATGCATTTAGCCTGTAACGTTAGGAATAAAAACACTAAGAAAACAGCATAAACAATTATTAACTGTACAAGGCAAATTATATGTATACAAAGCATAAATCTTTTCAGAATTAGCATTTGTCATTTGTAAACATGGTGATCGATCATGTTCATCTGATGTTCGCTACTGTAATGTATATGAACGTAACTTTTTAATAAACAGAGTGAATTCCCGACATTAAACAATAACCGTTTACATGCTTAGGACGTTTGTGTTGTGAGAATGTACAGTGAGACATCAGATATGAAAACGCCGACTTGTTAGGTGATGTTTTCTCATTAAAGTCGTATTATTTCCTATTCATTCAATGGAATGTTTGCGAGTACTAAAACTATTTAAAAGATTAATCTTGTGTAATATAATTGTATATAATTATTCGTTTCATATTATGCAAGTTATTTCCTGTTCATGATATTAAAAATAATGCTTGAAACTTAAGGGCATTTTATATGAAATATACTTTAATCACAAGATTCAAAATAAACATTTACTCCAAAGCCAAGAACATGTGCATCATGCATTTTTCTATATGAAAACTAAAACATTTAAATAAATATCTAAACACCTACACACACAAACAGCAGCATAATTTTAAAAGAAACAATCAAAATGTATACAATAATTAAATGAAAATATTAATTTAAAAAATTATATTTAGCAGACACTTTTATCCAAAGCAACTTACAAATGAAGACAATGGAAGCAATAAAATTCATCAAAGGAGCAATATGTAAGTGCTATGATGAGTCTCAGTTAGCCTAACACAGTCCATGTAGCAAGTTTTTTTTTGTTTGTTTGTTAATATATACAAATAAAACAGAGAGAATATAAAATGAATAGGGCAATCTTTTTTTTATTATATAATAAATAAAAAGACAAAAAATCCTTCAGTTAGATAAGCTAGTGTTAGGTTGTTGTTGTTGTTGTTGTTGTTTTTTTTTTTTCAAGAAAACAAGCAGTTAGAAAACGAATAGTGTGCAAGTCTTAAAGGGTCAAGTTTTTTTTTAAGAATATAATTACAATAGGGAGTGCTAGAGGGTCAAATTAAAATTTATTAAATTAAATTGAAGTTTATCAAGTGAAAAATACACTATTAGGCTCATGTTGCCATGACAATCCTGAATAAATAACTCATCATCCCTGAACACAAAATGACATTTGAAGGACACTCTGGAAGTTTCTGATTGTTCCAGGAGATTGTTGAGGCCTTTTCTTTGTCCTCTTCATCCATTATAAAGAAAAGAGGTTTTTCCACTGGCAACCGGAGCAGATGTCTGTTGGAATGGAGCCATTTCACAGCTTCTGTCATGTGTCAGATCACTGGCAGTTCCTTCAATGCAGAATATTAAAGAAACATGTGTTTTTAATATTTCTCATAAATGTATTATGTTAAGATATATATGTGACCCTGCTAAAAAAAAAACTAAAAAAAACTGTCTTAAGTTGCTGGTGTATATTTGTAGCAATAACCAAAAATACATTGTATGGGTCAAAATTGTTATTATTATTTTTATTTTATGCTAAAAATCATTAGGAAGATCATGTTCCATGAAGATATTTAGTAAAATTCCTGCTGTAAATATATAAAAACTTGATTTTTGATTAGTAATATGCATTATTAAGAACTTAATTTGGACAACTTTAAAGGCGATTTTCTCAATATTTTGATTTTTTTGCACCCTCAGATTCCATATATTCAAATAGTTGTATCTCATTCAAATATTATCCTATTATTATTCAGCTTTCAGGTGATGTATAAATCTCAATTTCAAAAAATAGATGTTTTTTATGACTGGTTTTGTGGTCCAGGGTCACATATGTGTGTGTGTATGTGTGTTATTTGAGACATACATCACTGCTGCTAAAAATAGTCTGTTCTACTTGGAAGGGCGTCTTGTAGGGTTTCTGCACTGTAATATACATATCTTGGTTAATTTAAATGATCAAATTAAATTAAATTTATTTAAATGGAGTTTTATTTAAATTGGTCAGAAGGGGCTGCAAATGTAATGGTGGACTAAAAGAAATGTCCAGTATCTACCTTTCAGAGAAAAACCCAAATTTCTCCAGAAGAATAAGAGTAAACCATCTCTGTATGTTTGGACTGTCACACTGGAAGAAAAAACACAGAGAAATCTTAAAATATCAACTGCTACAATATAATAAATGTCAGTTACTTTAACTGATAATTACTTACAGACGTAAAATCAGACAAGTTGTAGATCATACAGGAAAACAGCATCAAATAAGAATATTCTCTCCATAAATACCAAACAAATAAATTAAAACTTCCTTGTTCCTTATTTAACTAAATCACACATATGCAGTGTTTGTCTACTTCCTAATTCACATCAGTGTATAGTAAAGCCTAAAATAAATAAATAAATATACTGTAAAACTGTTATGTAATAATATATTGTAAGTATATATTAGTTGCACTGCTGCAGCTCAGGTAATGTGTCACATCTCTGAATTCATCTCTACAAGAGATGAAAGAACCACACAATTAACATTAACAAATGTTATGAATAAAAATATAATATATTTACGAATAATAAACATATTCAAAGTTTCACAGCAAAGCCTATTTACAACATGCAATCCGAAAAATTGTATTGTACAACAAATTATATGACAACAAAATCAACCTTCATTGAGATGATAAATCAAAGCACAAATGAAGTATTTAGTAAAAAACGTTTAACTCAAGACAACTCACCGTGCTCTCCACTGTGCTTATCTCGTTGTCACAAACTCGGCCCCTCACTTCCGGTTCTGTGGTTGTGGTTCTGAAACTGCTGGTGCAGTTGGACACTATTGTGTGCATCAGACTTTGTCTGTATAGTGTTTACTGTAGTGTTATATTGTATTAACACACAGTGTGAACAAGTATCTTTATTCCCAAACTTTACTTTTACAATTTTTACGTTTAAAAATATAAATGAGGGGTATAATAATTTCAAACCCAATCAATTTGCTGTAAGAAAAGGAGTGTGGAAGTCATTAGTGTATCAAAATAGATTTCAACATGAGGGTCTAAATATAAAACTATAGGGAACACATGATAGAAAGTAACCAATGATAGGACAGAAGTAATGAACAAGAACCAATGAATAAACAGAACTGAAAACCACATGACAGAACAATGAACCAATGAGAACAGAACACATGGGGCAAGTTCAAGCTCAAACCGGTGTGCAATGTTTTGCTACAGTTTTCGGGTTGAACGACATGTTTCCTGGAAATTATGTGCAACGGGGTTTGAGATACGTTTTCTCTTGTTTGGTGGGTGTGTCAAAAATATCAGACCAATCAGCAGCAACGTATATAAACCACACAGTATTAAAGAGACACTGATTAATGTAACATAAAAATACTATACATATTTATAGATTTTGCATTTGCATTTGTATTGTGGAGTGACACTTTCATAAACTTTTCTATACTCCTCTGATTATATAATGGTAAATATTACAGTATTATAGCACATCAACAGTGATCAACAACAATGATAAGTCTAATAACATTACTCACAATAAAAATAATAAGGTCATATAGATCATAACACAGTCTCGGAGGTAAAGAGTGGATTATCTTTTGGTTTGTTTGTCTTTTAATCCTGAAATGTGAGGCAAATGTTGGATCACAATAATTATGAACCACAGTTTCCACAAACCCCTTCACTCGATTGGGACGTTCTCTTTTTTCTGGACGGTAAGGCCAGTGACTGTAACATCGGGTGTATTTTGCAGTATTAAACACATATTTATACCGATTTCATCAGGCTCCAAAAATTCTTCAAAAAGAACACAAAGAATGGCCTTCTCAGCTAACACAGATAACATCAAATAAATGTTTTTTTTTTTTTTTTTAACCAGGTTAAATGTTGATTATTAGTACCTCAAGCCCTTTTTCTAAACATTTCTATCTAACCACCGGTCGTGCACATCCACCATGTTTGTATTTTTTCAAAGCGTTTTATTCGTGTTCGTAGTTTTGGACTGAATCCTTTGTCAAAGCGCAATGAATTGTGGGCAACATTAGAGTGTGCACAGATCCACACTTCAAAAATCGACCTGAAATAGCAGACCATCCGGGGACATTTGACACACTCTTTTCAGCATACTATGCTTTCGGACACACTTATTGTAATCTCACAAACTATTGAGGATGGATTATATGAACATTGTAATGCAGGGAAAACTTTTCAAAGCTTTGAATCAAATGAACTAATTGCTTTGCAAAATAATTCATTGTTTTTGGTGACACCTGCTGATCAAAAATGTGTAAATGCAACAAAAACTCAGACTAAAACATGCATAAAAACAGCTTTTAAAGTCCATTGGAAATGTTTTGTTGAAAGTATAATATGTTAAATGCAATACAAATAATAAAATACTAATAAATATGAAGTGTCTCTATGACGTGGTTTTTAAAATATTTTATATTAATTTGCAGTTGTTTTATGGACAGCTTCTATATAGAGACCAGTATGAGACTATTATCTACTTCTCATTCTTATAATTACTCAAATGTTTTGTTAAAAATGTGGACAAATTGATGAAACTGATCTGAGATCAGGTAAAACTATAGACACTGGTTTAATATTTTGCCTGTGTGTTTTGCCCAGTGGTGAACCATTGAAATTTCGAACATTTCAAAACAGTTATGATGTAAAATCTGAAATCTGCTGAAATCACGTGACTTTCCCAATTTAATACGCACTCTGAACCACTGATTCGAAACAACAAATTCATAAAAGTTTTGAAGCTTCATGAATCAGTGTTTCAAAACAGGCCATCACTAACATGAACTAAAGGAACACATTGCAAAGCCTCTAGAAGGCAAGTCTGCAACCATTAGCCAAAAAAGCTGGTTAATGCTAACACTTCCGGTCTGGCAGTACATTTTTTTTTTTTTTAATGAATCGACTGCCTATGTTCTAAACTTTAACGTGTTTTACACTAAACAATACTTTTGGATTGAACTATTTTTTAAGTTTACCAATGAAAAAAAAAGTTCTATAAGTTAACTCACTGATTTTTGAGTATCACACAACTGACTGAAATTCAATGATGTCAAGGCTGTAATGTGATTGGTTATTAAGGGATACGTGATCTAAGTTAGGAGCAGAGGTGGGTAGAGTACCCAAAATCTGTATTCAAGTAAAAGTAAAAGTACTTATGGAAATATTTACTCAAGTAAGAGTAAAAGTAACAATCCCAATAGTTACTTGAGTAAGAGTAAAAAAGTATCCGATGGAAAAACTACTCAAGTAGCTAGTTACTAGTTACTTCTGATCTGATTGATATGAAGCGAAAACCTTGAATTTCAAACTATTTGGAAAGCTTCCACACACCTCTCCTTGAAAGTCTCTTTGTTTGGTTTATATAAAACATAGGCTGAAGTAAAGTAGCCTATCTCAGTCCTGCGATGGGCACATTAGTGTACGAATTTGTGTATAACTTCAATTTATTTAGATTTTTGGAAAATGGATATGAAAACATGCAGACGTTTAGAATGAACGTTTTTTTACGAACGTGTGTTGTTTGTAAGGTTCACAAGATATTTGTCATTGCTTGCACAAGCGCGCATATGAGGAAAAACATTCGGACAGTGTGTGAAATATGGTACTATAAGGTCAAAGTGCCCATAGTTACCAAATTACCATTAATAGGGTTCAAATAGGCATCATCATATTAGCCGCTTTTCCACTATCGTGATAGAATGTGTGTGCTAAGCGAAAGCGCGCTGTATGATCAAACAGTAAACAGCTGTTACTCTGCGTTCAGCTCATGCATTAATACTGTAAATAAATGTGTTAGTTTTCAGAAAGGTTTTACCTTCTGTGTCTGTCTCCGTTATCATGCACATCCCCTCAGCATTTGTTGGTAACGTTATACCTGTCGTCGCCTTCTGTTTATTTTATTTTTTGCGTTGTTTATACCCAGCTGGCATTTGACCGACCTTAAACGTTTAAATGTGGTTGAAATAATGTCAGTTTATGAAAAAACATTCATTCAACGTCAAAACAACGTTGAATACCAAATGGTTGAAATGGTGTTGTTAACTAACTATGGATTCAACATAGAAATATAAATAAAAATTGAGTTCTACGTCAAATCAACATTATTTTTACAACCATGACCAAAATCCAACGGTTATCCAACACTGACACCTGACGTTGATTCAACGCTGACTCCACGTTAAAATGCCAACTGGGTAGTTGTGTCCTTTTTTCTGTTATTTAACAAAGTCCCAAAAACAGAAATATCTGATCATATCTCTGTTTATATTACAATTGCGTTACCAAGGCAACGACTAACGCATTTGTATTCACATTCCAAAGAGTTCCGTTATCAGCACCACAGTGGAAAATGAACCCGTATCTGTGCTGACTGGACCGGATCGGCACGGAACGGAACGGTTAAGCGAAGAGAACGGTTCGACCCGATAGTGGAAAAGCGGCTATTGACACTTACCGCTACATGTTCTTTCATGTTGGAGCTGGAATTTTTGTACGCAGCGATGTCGCTTTTTTTTGGTGCACACAGCCTGCATCGCATTATGAAACTGTTCTTTCTCACATCTTGAAGTGAAAAAATAGAGTTGATTTGAGGCCACGGGTGATCTGCCCCCGATAGCGCACACACGTCATCCTCTGCTTCAGCATCATCTTTCTAAACACGCGCTGAACTTAAGCGGAGATGCGTAGCAGACTCTCCAACATCTCGCGAGACTTCAGATCAAGTCACGTAAACGAATTATTATTTTATACATATAATATTTATTACAATTTTGTCAGTAACGGAGGAACGCCATCAAATGTAGCGAAGTAAAAGTACAATTTTTTCACTAAAAATGTACTTGAGTAAAAGTAAAAGTACCTATCTTTAAATATACTCTAAAAGTACTAGTTACCCCAAAAATTTACTTAAGTAAATGTAACGAAGTAAATGTAATTCGTTACTACCCACCTCTGGTTAGGAGTTAAGCTTTCTCCAATAGTAAGTACTACAGACTCTCTCATCTCCCTATAGAGTTTATGCACGTGACGTCACCGTCAGCTCAGTGACTCCACACATTGAGTGGAAAAAGACTGAGTGACTGCATTGGTTTCAGTGTGAATGCTGCGAGAGAACACACAAAACACCTCTAAAACCAGAATGAGCTTTGGTATTGACTGTACAAAGAGATTTGACAAGAAACCTGAGGTATATTTTTACAGGCTGCCAAAAGCTACAGAAAAAAAAGCAAATGGATCACTGCAATTCAAAGAAACAAATGGACTCCAGGTGGTGAAACATGAATTTGCAGTTTTCATTTCATGTTAATATGTTGAATGTTGCGGTAAAATCACACCCTATATATTGTATTGTCCAGTTAATTTTGAGTATGGGTCACCACACAACAATACATCACGACTTTCACTTTACACTTTCACTTATTAGCCCAGTTAGTCAAGTCCAAACTCTAAGAATATTGCCATATAATTGCCATATTTCTAGAGAGAAGAGCAGCACCACCCCTGGAGGGATGAAGACCATCTCTTTTCAACAGGTGTAACGCCACGCCAGCAGAGGGAGCCCTTGCCCATGTACTGTCTGTTACTGCTCCCTCTGCTGCTTCTATGGTGACTTCCTGTTTGGCAGCCATTTAAGGAGGGCCATGTCAAGCAGGAGGTTGTGAAGTATTGTTTTGTCTGTGCAGACTCTACCAAGTGGTTTCCCTGTTTCATGCCTTGTTTTGTTATTTTTCCATTGTCTTGTTTCATAGTCATTGCCAAGTTCCATAGCCTTGTTTCACGGTTTTGTTTCATTTGCTACTTTGGACTACTCTCTGGTATTTTGACCATTTTGCCTGTTTTTTGGATTCACAATAAAATCACAATTTGTTACGGAGTACTGTAATTTGAATTAATATTTCAACCACTGACCGGCATTTCAGTAGCCAATACAAATATCTCATCTTAACGGACCAATGAAAAAACTTGTATGCTATTTGAACTGAAAAACAAGCTCAGGCTACTGCAGATTTACGTGAGCTGACCATCATCGCACAGTCAAGAAGTTATTGATTGACACATGGAGATTCAAGACAGCAATAATGAATCTGAAGAATGCAGAAATGAAGAAATAGTAGAGGACGAGTGCCCATGACCACACCTGGAGGAGCTGTTCACCGACAGAGGGAGGAAAGGGGACAGTGTGCTGATGCAGTGTAAACAATGTCTGCCATCTGCTTTGGCTTACAAGACTTCATCCTCTAATCTAAAAAAACACATTATGGTAAGAAGACTTATAACTCTATTTGTGTGATATTTTAATTATGTATTAATATGTTTAGGCACTATGCAGTGTTGTTCTGTGGTTTCTGATGGTTCGGTTCGTGCGATTAGGTTAATAGCAAAGTTTCTCCATAATCTGCAAGTGATTTTAATCCCCTCAAATCGGCAAAGGCATTGGCGAGTTTTGCTGCATTTTTTTTTTTCTGATTAAATCATCTGTTGATCGTACAGATAAGAGAGGCATCATTTGAAACTGTAAAGAGTCTGTTTTTATTTGTGTATATTTCTGTAGTCTTTTTACTTACAATAGCAAAACATTGTTTTTGTAAAATAATTGTGGCACGCTATTGATAAGATAATCATCACTACAACATGTAAATCCATCATCATTGTAATACAGACTGTATTAATTAAGTAATTCCTAATTTATTACTGTGTACTTGTTTTAATATCTTAAATATATATTAGTAAGGCATACTGTTTTTTTCCTTATTGTAAGTGTTATGTAATGAATGTAAAATATATATAGGCTGATTAATGTATAATTCCTTTGTGATTTTTTTTTTTTTCCCCAGAGGAAACATCCATCTAAGATTGATCAGTACAATGACATCATAACAGCAGCATGTCGTCACCGGAAGCCCATGACTAGCAAACTCTCAGCAAGTAAGCAAGCCAAGTTGCCAGATGTGATGTTAGCAGCTACAAGCAACGTGTCCCTCAAGCAACTGTCGACAAGCTTGTCATCAGTTTCATATATTAAAGTCTACAGCCATCTGCAGTGGTAGAACAGCCATCTTTCAAAGAGCTGATTACAACTTTGCAACTGCAAGCTAAAGTCATCTCCAGATCCACTGTCCATGGCAGAATCTCTGATGCTGCTGATGACCTAAAGAAAACTATAATCACAGAATTGGCTAAGGTAAAATTTGTTGCAACCACCTCAGATTGTTTTTCGGCTCATCAGAAAAGTTACCTTGGTGTAACTTGCCATTGGATTGAGGAAGACTCTTTAGAAAGAAGATCTGCAGCACTGGTGTGCAAAAGATTGAGAGGGTCACATACATTTGACATGACGACTTCTGCTCTTGATGATGTCCATTGCCATTACAAGATTAGAGACAAAGTTGTAAGAACCACAACTGATAGTGGATCCAACTTTGTCAAAGCTTTCCATGTGTTTGAGGCACAGAATAATACAGATGTAGAAGAAAATGAAGTAGACATGAATGCTCTTGATGACGGTGACCATTGAATACCATGATGCAAGTGCAATCCTTGATGAAGACACTGGTATGAAATATTAACTACCCCCTCATCAATGATGTGCATGTCACCTGCTAAATCTTGTGGCAACAACAGATGCTGCCCTTGCAGAAGGCATGAATGATACCTACAAAATGCTTTTCCGTTCAAGCTTTGCAAAATGCCAGGGCATTTGGAACAAAACTGGGCGATCTCATTTGGCTAGTGAAGTGGTAGAGGACAAGTGTGAGCTACAGATCATTCTCGCTCTGATAATACGTATCATTGATGAAAAGGGGGAAGATGCCATCAGGAGTGTATGTGATGAAATCAAGGTGAAAATGTGAGCAATATTAAATACCACCAATATTTAATTTCCTTTTCCTGTTGTCATGATTTGGCCTAGTTGTTTATCATACACATTTTGTCTGCCAGGTTGAATCCTGCAGAAGTGTGATTTCTCAGAAAGTATTGCATCACTATGAAACCACTGCTGAAAGCATCAAACATTTTCCAGTCAGAGTCCAGCGTCTACTTGGGATGGCTACTGCCAGTAATCCACCAGCTTCAGTCCAAACTCAACAGGCTGGAGACATCAAGCCAGGCCTGCACGCCACTTATCAGAGCCCTGCAAAATGGTCTGCAGAAGCGTTTTGGACAGATGATGGAGGATCCAGAGCTGGCTGCTGCTGCAGTCCTCTTACCCAAGTTCAAGACCTCCTGGACTGACAAACCTGATGTAATAGAGGCTGGTAAGTTCAAATTTACATTATCCAATTAATTATCCAAATAAGTGTGGGTATTATATTCATATAATTTAAAGTATTTCCAATTACAGCCTTGACATGCGTGAAAAATCATCTTGAAACCACAGAGCAGGAAAGTCAGCATCAGCAAAGTGATTTTTTTTTCTCCAGACCACTCTCCACAAAGTTGCAAAGTCCAGTTGAGCTTGATGGTTACCTTGCATGTGCCTCGGACAGCATGGATCTGCTTCACTCCTTCCCAGCCATCAAGAAGCTGTCTATGAAGTTAAATACAGCTCTGCCTGCCTCAGCTGCATGTGAACGGCTTTTTAGCTGTGCTGGTCTACTGTTCACATCTAAAAGAAGCCTGATAGACTCTGTGAACTTTGAAAATCAGCTTCTGCTGAAACTGAACAAAAGGTTCAGAAGATAAACTGTTATGATATGTGTTAGTATGTAAGGTACGTGTAGTAAGGACCTTGCCCAGCTGTTTGTTATCCCACAGCACTGTTAATACTGTTTACAAACGCATAATGGTATATATATATATATATATATATATATATATATATATATATACCTGCACTCAACACGTCTGTCAAGCCACAGCCTACACCTGTCATGGCCGCCCTCCCACAGCCAGCTCACAAGATGGCCGCCATCCCCAAGACAGTTCACAAGATGGCCATGTGGGATTACAAATTTAAGAATCTGTTTAAAATATGCTGACCCTATGCATATTTGTTATAGGTTTCAATATAACAACATGAACTGAGAAAGTTATGTATATTGTGACGGTCTAAAAGCAGGCAGCCCAGGCCCTAAGACAGTAAACTTTTGTCTTTATGCAGTTCCTGAACATCTGGCAGGTTTTCCCAAGTTAAGTGTGAATTCTAAGCTCAAGGTACAACTGTGCCTTTTGTTTAAGCACCTATGCATTTGAATGACACTTGTATGCTAAATAGATCAAGGCTGGGAAAATCTTTTACTGGGCTGATTTCCTGAACACATTTGCATGCATTGTTTAGATTGATTCACCTCTATGTACTCCTCCTCCTTCAAACCTATATACTCTGCTGTGCTGAGATTTTGTCAGACAACTTTTTGATGACTGCAGCGCCACGCAGCGAGTATCTGAATCAAGAGAAACTTCTGCTTCAAGATATCCAAAATGTCTCCTGGTCTCTAAGAAAAAAATTCACAACAGCCGCCATCCCCAAGACAGTTCACAAGATGGCCGCCCCATCTGAGTCCCTGGCCAAGATGGCTGCCACGCCTGAGCCTCATTATTCCAAGGTCATCTCATCCGAATCTCATCTTGTCATGTCTGCCACACCCAAAGCAAGGCAAGTGATGGCTGATCCTCTGGTGTCAAGTCAGAGCTGCACTTTCAGTGCCAAGTCAAGTTACAGCTGTTGTACTCTCTGGTATTTTGACCATTTTGCCTGTTTTTTTGGATTACGCTTTTGTCTTGCCCTGGATGGTACTGTTTGCTAACACTGCACTTGAATCTATCCATGCTTTTGTCGAGTCCTGTTACAACAGGTCAGGTCTGCCACAAAAACTTCTCCAATTATCTATGAAACCTATGTTATTCTGCGGGCACCACTTAGACATCCAGCCATTTAGTGACGACAGTCTGCTATGTATCTCGTCACCACGGTAAGCAGGAGACCAGAACATATTACAGTGTCTGACAGCATACAGACACATCATCAGTGCCAACGTGAATAACAATCTTACTGAATTTATGTCACATATCCTCTATTAAAGTTTGGATGTGTGTCTCTATTTCTGAAACCTTCTCTGTCAGACTAACTATTTCCCTGCATTTATCACATGTGAATCCCTCACTGCTGACAGAGATTGATAAGCTGTACATGTGTCAAGCAGTGCAAATAACAACAGCAGGAGAAGAAGCCATTACTCACCGTGATTGTAGAACGATTCCAACTTACTACTGTTGTTTGACCTTTGTGTTGTGGTTTATGATCTAGTGTTTTCAGAAGTGTGTTACTGCTGGCTGTGGAAACTCGTCTGACCACACTGGTTCAACCCACACAGATCTGAGATCATCTCTGAACCCAGTTTGGACGGATGACTGAATTTTCACACATTCAGATCACAGTTCCTCTTCTTTTTTTAACAGTGTTTCTAGAACTGAATTTCTCCTGAATTTTTTCCTCCCTGTAAATGTCTGCTGAAATCCGATTACAAGTTCAAGTGCAGTTTAATTATCTAGTTTAAATCTTTATTTTAGTGTTTTCACATAAAGCAGGGTTCCCCATCCAAACACCTGGCTTTGAAAAAAATAAAAAATAAAAATAAATAAAAGTGTTTCTCCAGGAGCAGGAATAAGGAATCTGATGTACAGTAGCACATATACTGTATTTCTTCCCAAACCAGTTCCTGGAGTCTCCTCAACAATGTCTCTAGCACTGGAGTCTCTATTGATGAACTGATGAATGAATCAGGTGTGTTTGATTAGAGAGAGATACAATGACTGTCTTATGAGATCTTGCATCTATCCAGCATTGGTCAAACTCTTTGGAGAGTTGAGCTAAAACAAATCAAGATCTGTCACATAAAAAGTCAGATGTAGGGGCATTCATGCTAAAATGAGAGTGTTTTTAGTGGAGATGTGGATGACCCTGCAGGCCTTACACCTGTTTCTTCAAAAGAAGATGCTGCAACATCTGATGAAAATGAGCACATCCTATATGAGGATGACCAACTTCTCACGATACTTAAGACTCTCAGTGAAGACTAACAGTAATTATGGAATCATCATATTCCATATGAAGTTTTACAGTGATGTTTTGCATCGATTCCAGAGTTAAGACCTTCTTACAATCTGAAGATGGCTGCACTTTCGTAACTAAAATAGTGTATTAATTATAGCAGTTGTAGTGTTTCAGAGCTGTGATCTCACTGTTGAGGATTGGAAACATGCTATTGCTGTTAGAGCAGTAGAGCAGAGGTCATCTCTGAACCCAGATTAGACTGATGATGCTGTGAATCTAAATAATTCTGACGCATTTCCTCTTTTTCTTTCAGAAGCTGCTACTGCTACTCTATAACTCCTTTCAGTAAACAATGGAATAAGTTCAAACAGTTAATAAACTGATTTTAATCCTAATCATAATTAAATCAACATTAATCTGAAATCAATTTTACTTAAATTTCTATAAAACTTAATTAATATACAGTGTGTAAGTAGATTACTTTAATTTCCACAAGTCCTTCTTTCAAATCGTATTGTATTCACAACAAAATATCTGAGAGCTTCAAAAGGTTCAGGCCTCAAAGCAGTAAAATAATTAGTAATTAAATAATGACTGAAGGGGAATCTGCTTTCAAGGGCCCAAAGAAATGAATCAACAAAAACAAACTTCTGGAAGAATATTTTCAAGAGTGTGTTTGTGTGTGAATGTCACAGTCACAGTGTTACTAGTCTCATCTTCAGACAGCAGAACACACACTCTGTTGGTTATATATAGTGGATGGAGATGACATCAGTCCAACCTGATTGGCTGCTCACTAAATGCAGCTTCCATTGGTCCGTTTGTGTCTGAATGGGCGGGACTTGGCCTGAATTAAATGGGCATCAGTCTTTGCCTGTATAGTGTTTACTGTAGTGTAATATTGTATTAACACAAAGTGAAAGCAAATCTTAATTCCCAAATAAACTTTACTTTTACATTTTATATATATATATATATATATATATATATAAATTGACCTGAAATAGTAGACCATCCGGGGACATTTGACACACTCTTTTCAGCATACTATTCTTTGGGACACACTTATTGTAAACTCACAAACTATTAAGGATGGATAATATGAACACTGTAATGCAGGGAAAGCTTTTCAAAGCTTTGAATCAACTGAACTAATTGCTTTGCAAAATAATTCATTGTTTTGAAGCGCTCGAAACTCCACACACTGGTGACGACGGGCTGTCGTCATAGTCACGACATCTGCAAGAAAGCTATGAGCAAAAGCGGTGTGCACATCAGACAAAAAATGGACCATTTCAAGCCACACTCAGAGATGACATTGACTGGCAACATAAGTGAAAACTGGTGCAAAAGGGAACAGAGATTCATGTTGTACATGTTGTAGAGCTGAAGCAGAGGATCGAGATTCAGAGAGTGTCCCACAGGAGTGCAGTGCTTCAGAAATGGAGGATCGAGATTTGGAAAGTGAACCTGAAATACCACAGCCTACGACTTACCCACAAAGACAGAGACGTCAGCCAAAGATGTTGACTTATAATGAACTGGGAGAACCAACAGTAGCATGTAGAAATCCTGTTCTGAAGGAGATAAACTTCCAACAGGAGTGCTTCTGTAATGCTTCTGTTAATGTAAGTGAGTTACAGTCTTTATTTGATGCAATACATTGTAATCACTTCTGAATGTTGTGTACATCAGGAAACTGTATTACTGTGAGTTATGAACAAGAGTTTCATTTATTAATGAAGAAGTCACACTGCCAGTCATATCAAAACACAATGAAATTTCTTCTAATTTCTTCCTGTGTTTATTCATTTTTCAGAGTGTGACTAATAAAAGACTGTAAGTGCCACCAGAAAACTCTGCCTCTTCTGTGTGTGCAACATGAACTCTCTAAAAACAATGTGACAGTTCAAGTGTCAGTTCTACTACACTCATTAGGTGAAGAGACACTAGAGATTTAGGTAACGCTTTAGATTACAACCCGCAAAGAACTACGTAAGTAAACTGAATTTACGGTGTATGTTTCTGTAATTATAGTGTACCTATAAAGAACGTACATGTAGGTATAAGGAAACAATATGTTATATTTGGGTAATAAGGGGATAACAAACCAGATATTTAACCTGCAAAGAACTACATAAGTATACTGAATTTACGGTGTATGTTTCTGTAATTATAGTGTACCTATTAAAGAACGTACATGTAGGTATACGGGAACAATATGTTACGTTTTGGTAATACAGAGTAACAACCAGATATACAACCTGCACAGAACTGCGTAAGTAAACTAAAGTTACGGTGAATGTTTCGTATTTATATTGTACCTACGTGTAAGTATGAGGGAACAATAGGTTACGTTTATCACAGATATACAAATAATTTATAATGGATTAATTTAAAAAACTTAACAGGTACCTGTTCTATTAAATCGTACGTTTGGTGTATCTATACGTAAGCTTTTTAAAATTACTGGGAAATTATGCTCTTGTTCCATGTAATTACAGGGTAATTGTGCCTCTGTGGGTTGTAAATTAAAGTGGTGATTGTTCCCCTCTTGTTCAACGAAGTTACAGGGTAGGTACATGTAACAACGCGACGTAAAATTTGGTTCTACAAAATGTACATTTATTTACATTTTTACAGACACTAAATGTACAATACTGACATATTTACATCATCTAAACATTTAACGTTTACTTAATATGAAACATTTCATTCTGTTCTGTGTGATTTCTGTTGCCAGCTCGTTTCCAAGAATAGGTCTGTCACACGCACCGAGTCACGTGAGGTCACGAGGACCCGGAAGTAACTTCACGCAGGTATTTAAGCAGGAAGTAGGTGACGATCCAGCACCAGACATTGAGCTCATGCGAGGCTCAACTCTCGGTCCCGAATCTCCTTCAACTCACGTGAGTAAACTCTCTGCTCTTCGGATTTCTTGGTGGAAATCTCAACTCCGTTTTGGAGCGTTCTCAGATCAAACTGCGTGGTTTACCTACTCACTCGTGTGTATCCGCGTTTGAGTTTTCCGCTGCGCTACACAGGGACATATTTCGATCATTCATTTCTCGTCTGACTCCGTGACAGAATGTCTGGTCCCGAAATGGTCCCGGCGGATTTGGAACAACTGTGGGGTGTGATCCAGCAGCAGTCCATGGAAATCATGGGTCTGAAGCAGGAGATGGTGGGACTCCGAGCGGAGGTTACCGCGCTTCGTGCCGAGACCGCGGGTCTTCGGGCGGAGTGCGGGGCGCTCCAATCGGATCTCACCACCCTGCAAGCAGACTATGATGACCTGGCTGCTGCACAGATCGCCCCCGCGGAACCAATCCGCCCCGCCCACCAACCCAAAATTTCACTCCCGGATAAGTGGGATGGATCCGGTGCCCGGTGTGATGTCTTTCTCACTAATCTCTCTCTCATCTTTGAGTTCCAGCCATCACGTTACCCCACAGACCGCAGCCGGATCGCCTTGTTCGTCTCACTTCTCACCGGGCAGGCAGCCGAGTGGGCTACGGCGGTCCTGAAGGCCGACGGCGACTCCACCCACTCGTACCCAGCATTTACCAACCAGCTCAGGGCCGCCTTCCAACACCCTGAGAGCGAGGTGGAGGTAGACTCACGGCTATATCATCTAAAACAAGGGGAACGCAGCGTCAGCCGTTACACCACCGAGTTCCGCACCCTGTCAGTACAAACCACCTGGAGTGAAGAAGGACGGGGTCTTCGTCCCTGTGTGGATTATCGGGGGCTGAACCAGATCACCATCAAGAACCGTCATCCACTCCCTCTTACCAACACCGCCCTGGACGCCCTCTCTGGTGCCCGCTTCTTCACGAAGCTGGACTTACGGAGCGCCTACAACTTGGTCCGCATCAGGGAGGGCGATGAGTGGAAGACGGCCTTCATAACCCCCACCGGCCACTACGAGACCCTCGTTATGCCGTTTGGTCTGTGCAACAGTCCGTCTGTATTTCAACAGTTCATCAATGACGTCCTCCGGGACATGCTGGGTCATTGGTGCTATGCCTACCTGGATGATATCCTCGTATATTCCAAGACCTTGGAGGAACACACCCAGCATGTCCGAGCAGTGCTACGAAGGTTGCTGGCCCATCAGTTGTACTGCAAGTTGGAGAAATGTGCTTTTCACCAGCACTCCACCACATTCCTCGGCTTCGTCATCTCCCCTCAGGGTGTGGCCATGGACCCCCAGAAGCTGGAAGCTGTGCGTTCGTGGCCCCTACCCTCGTCGCTCAAACAGCTGCAGCGTTTTCTGGGGTTCGCCAACTTCTACAGGCGATTTATCCAGGGCTTCAGCGCAACTGCAGCACCTCTCACTGCTCTCACCAAACCATCTCATGGAGCCTTTCACCTCACCCCCGAAGCCATCCAAGCCTTCAAGACCTTGTGCCACCTGTTCACCACCGCTCCAGTCCTCACCCACCCCAACCCGGACAAACCCTTCGTTGTTGAGGTGGACGCCTCCGATGTGGGCGTAGGAGCCGTCCTCTCGCAACGTGGTCCAGACGGTAAACTACACCCATGTAGTTTTTTCTCTAGAAAATTCAATCCCACTCAGCAGCATTACGGGGTAGGGGACCGTGAACTGTTGGCCATCAAGTGGGCATTGGAGGAATGGCGTCACTGGCTCCAGGGCGGCGGCGACCCATTCACCGTCTGGACCGACCACCAGAACCTCACCGTCATCCGCCAGACCAAACAGCTTAACCCCAGGCAGGCGCGGTGGGCCCTGTTCTTCGAACATTTCAACTTCCAGCTATCCTACCGGCCCGGTTCGAAGAACAGCAAAGCGGACGCCATCTCCCGCCAGAGTCACAGCCAAAATCCTCCACCTCCGGACACCCCTACTGGACGTCTCTTCGTACCCGACACCTTACGCCAGGAAGTACTCCAGTGGGGGCACGACTCCACTCTGGCAGGACACCCGGGAGTCCAGAGGACCATCACTTTCATCGCCAGGGCGTTTTGGTGGAGGACGTTGAGGAGAGACGTACAGCTGTACGTCCAGGCATGTAACACCTGCGCTCGCTCCAAGACTAACAACACCCCTTCCACCGGCGAGCTGCAGCCCCTCCCCATCCCCAAACGACCCTGGTCCCACATCTCCATCGACTTCGTCACTGGACTCCCCGAATCTCTAGGGAAGAACACCATCCTGACCATTGTGGATCGGTTCTCCAAGGCTGTGCACCTGGTGGCTCTCACCGGACTCCCCTCTGCCAAGACCACTGCGGAGCTCATACTCGAACACGTAGTCCGCCTGCATGGGTTCCCCAAGGACATCGTCTCGGACAGAGGGCCCCAGTTCACAGCCAAGTTCTGGCAGGCCTTCTGCCGTCTGATCGGGACCACCTCTAGTCTGTCGTCCGGATTTCACCCACAGACTAACGGTCAGACGGAGCGGGCCAACCAACAGCTGGAGCGCTTCCTCCGATGCTTTGCCGGCGAGCATCAGCGCTCCTGGGCACGCTACCTCGTCTGGGCTGAACTCTCCAATAACATTCACACGTCCTCTGCCACCAACCTGAGCCCATTCGAGGTATGCTACGGGTATCAACCTCCGGTGTTCGAACATCAAGAACCGGAGGTGGATGTCCCGTCTGCCCAAGAGTTGGTCCGTCGGTGCCGGCGGCTCTGGAACCATGCACGCACCGCCATCAGAAGAGCCAACACCCGCTACACCACTCAGCATCGCCGCCGGCACCCACCGGGACGATTGTTCCATGTTGGTGACAGGGTTTATTTATCCACTCGCAATATCAACTTAAAGACTGACTCTAAAAAACTCACTGCTCGCTTCATCGGACCCTTCAAGATCACCCACCGGTTAAACCCTGTCACCTTCAGGCTCCAGCTGCCCACAACTCTCCGGATCCATCCTGTTTTCCACCAGTCACAACTCAAACATGTCTTCTTCTCTCCTCTGTCTCCCCAGGTTCCTGCTCCACCTCCGCCCCGGGTCATAGACGGTGGTCCTGCGTATACCGTCCGGCGAATCCTCGATTCGCGTCCTCGGGGCCGTGGCACCCAGTATCTCGTCGACTGGGAGGGTTACGGTCCGGAGGAGCGGTCTTGGGTTCCCGGGCGGTTCATCTTGGATCCAGCTCTCATCCAGGACTACCGTCGTCGGGTATCCTCCATCCCGGGACCGTCTGGTGCCGGTCCTGGAGGGGGGGGTACTGTCACACGCACCGAGTCACGTGAGGTCACGAGGACCCGGAAGTAACTTCACGCAGGTATTTAAGCAGGAAGTAGGTGACGATCCAGCACCAGACATTGAGCTCATGCGAGGCTCAACTCTCGGTCCCGAATCTCCTTCAACTCACGTGAGTAAACTCTCTGCTCTTCGGAGCACTTTATTTACCTGTTTGTGTGCGTGTGAGAACGCGGATTTCTTGGTGGAAATCTCAACTCCGTTTTGGAGCGTTCTCAGATCAAACTGCGTGGTTTACCTCCTCACTCGTGTGTATCCGCGTTTGAGTTTTCCGCTGCGCTACACAGGGACATATTTCGATCATTCATTTCTCGTCTGACTCCGTGACAAGGTCTACATAATGTTATCATGACTACACGTTAAACCCTTAAAATAAATAATATTTCTGCAATCGTTTAATCATTCATGTAATATTAACTTCGTTTGCCGTGGTGGAACACAAAGGCGTTTTCTCTAACATGCTGTGACTAACAATAGAACCATAAAATACACCGAACACGCATCATAACTACAAATTAAACAATTTTATTTGTGTGCTGTAACCCAGATCTTCAGAATCCATACGATTTGCGAGGACCAGAACCAAATTCAAGGCTTTGTCCGGCGATCTTCATCTCCATCTCTAGCAGCGACTCCAGCAGCAACAGCCATAAACCCGTGCTAAAGTGCATTTTGCGACAGGAAAATCGGACGTTCATTGGCTCTCGCCTGCATTCGTCACAGATTACGACATGCCGTGTTTCTGGTGAGATGTGTTGGAATGACGCGCGGGCGCCTTCGAGGAGTGGATCAAGACAATAATCTGGATAATATTTTCAGCGATTAACAATTTAAATTCTGCTCTCATCCTACTGCACCTCAAACCTACTGTATTCCGCCAGAGAGGACTGCGGCTGCAAACACATCGTTATTTGGATTAATTTTTTGTATGGCTGTTGACATTTTTGCAATAAATAAATGATTGTGATTGCACTTTCCTGTTTTTTATATTTGTATTACTGTTCAGTCATAGTTAACGTTAGGTTTAGAGGTAGAAGTGGGATTAGCGACTATAAAAAATATTTTTAGATATATTTTCAGATTGTGTGTTTATGTATTGAACCTACCCTGTAACTTCGTTAAACAAGAGGGGAACAATAGCCACTTTAATTTACAACCCGCAGAGGCACAATTACCCTGTAACTACATGGCACAAGAGTATAATTTCCCAGTAATTTTAAAAAGCTTACGTATAGATACACCAAACTTACTATTTAATAGAATAGGTACCTGTTAAGTTTTTTAAATTAATCCATTATAAATTATTTGTATATCTGTTTGCTACCCCGTTATTACCCAAACGTAACACATTGCTCCCTCATACTTACACGTAGGTACAATATAAATACGAAACATACACTGTAACTTCAGTTTACTTGCGCAGTTCTTTGCAGGTTGTATATCTGGTTGTTACCCCCGAATTACCAAAACGTAACATAGCCTATTGTTTTTTTATACCTACACATACGTACTAATAGGTACACTATAATTACAGAAACGTACACCGTAAATTCAGTATACTTATGTAGTTCTTTGCAGGTTGAATATCTGGTTTGTTATCCCCTTATTACCCAAATATAACATATTGTTCCCTTATACCTACATGTACGTTCTTTATAGGTACACTATAATTACAGAAACATACACCGTAAATTCAGTTTACTTACGTAGTTCTTTGCGGGTTGTAATCTAAAGCGTTACCGAGATTTACAATACTTCTGACAAAAGAAGCAGCAGAAGAAGTGACTGTAGAGAAGATTTTGGAAGCTTTCAGAAACTACTGCACACCTAAAAACAATGTGGTGTTTGAGAGGCAAGGCAAGTTTATTTATATAGCACATTTCATACACAAAGGTAATTCAAAGTGCTTTATATAAAAGGAAGTAGAATAATCATAAAAACAATAATAAAAACAATAATTCACAAAGAGGCAGTAAAATAATCATAAAAACAATAATCAGCAATAAAAAACTTAAAATGATTAAAAAAATTATTTAAAATAAAATTTTAGACAGTTAAAAATGGAAAAGGATTAAACATAGTGGAAGTAGTTCGGACGAAGCACAGTGCTCATTCAGTAAATGCACAGCTAAACATATGAGTTTTGAGTCTAGATTTAAATGTAGCTAATGTTTTAGCACATTTGATCTCTTCTGGAAGCTGGTTCCAACTGCGGGCAGCATAATAGCTAAAAGCGGATTCCCCTTGTTTTGTATGAACTCTTGGTATTTCTAACAGACTTGATCCTAATGATCTGAGTGGCCTGTTAGGTTTATATTCAGTGAGCATATCTGCAATGTATTTAGGTCCTAGGCCATTGAGTGATTTATAAATGAGTAAAAGTACTTTAAAATCAATTCTAAATAGAACTGGAAGACAGTGTAGGGATCTGAGGACTGGTGTGATATGCTCAAATTTTCTGGTTCTAGTCAGAATCCTGGCAGCAGCGTTCTGGACGAGCTGCAGCTGTCTAATGGTTTTCTTGGGAAGGCCAGTGAGGAGACCATTACAATAATCCACCCTGCTTGTGATAAAGGCATGAACAAGTTTCTCCAAGTCTTGACTGGAAACAAAACATCTAATTCTTGCAATATTTTTGAGATGATAGTATGCTGATTTAGTTACTGCTTTGACATGATGACTACTGAAACTAAGGTCTGACTCCAGAATCACACCAAGATTCCTGACTTGGTTTTTAGTTGTTTGACCCCTAGCATCAAGGTATGCATTCACCTTAAGAAATTCCTCTTTGCTTCCAAATGCAATGACTTCAGTTTTCTCCTTGTTTAACTGAAGGAAGTTCTGGCACATCCAACTGTTAATTTCATCAGTGCATTGGCAGCGGGAATCAATGGGGCTGTAGTCATTTGGTGATAAGACGATAAGGTAAATCTGGGTATCATCAGCATAGCTGTGAGAGACATCAGTTTTGGACATGCATTATGCATGAGCCAATGCAGATTGATAAGTTTGTTACAGAACTCAGGCAAAAAAGCAAATATTGTGAATTTGGTGCATCAGAGGATGACATGATAAGAGACAAAATTGTTTTTAGTGTGACAGACAAAAGTGTGACAGAAAAACTCCTGAGAGAACCAAGTCTGACTCTACAAAAGGCCGTAGACATGTGCAGAGCATCTGAGATTGACAAGGAAGGAATAAACATAATGGCATCAGCGAAAAAAGAAAATGAAGTGCATGTATTTGACATGATTAAAGGAGCAAAACACAAAAACAAGCCCTTTAAAGCCACACCGTTTCAAAACAAAAAAGAGAAAGTCAGCGGCACATCAAAAGCATGTACCAGATCGTGTCGAGCATATGGGGCTAAATGCAGAGCATGTGGCAAAGCCAACCATTTTGCAAAAATGTGCAAGATGAAATCTGGAAGACACTCCAAGCTGTTGATAGTTTGTTTATGGGGACACTTCAGTGCACACAGATAAATGCAGTCTGTAAGAATGAAGAATCGTGATACACAACCATGACAGTCAGAGCGATCCCTATTGCATTCAAACTAGACACCGGTGCTAAAGCAAATGTCCTCTCACTTTAACAAATCAGAAAGATACCTGGTGATGTCACACTCAAGCCCACAGAGACCATGATAGTGGCATACGGCGGCACAAGGATCAGACCGGCTGGTTATGCAGTCCAGAAGTGCCACAAGGGACAAATGGAATCAAGGCTGTTGTTTTTTGTTACAGAGCAGTTAGTCTCAGCCTCAGACGTCACGCCCATGGAACATTGGCTAAACGTCTGATGCATATGGTACACTTAACTGGAAACACTTCAGGAATGTCGAAGTCGTCATCTGATTTTCGGTCCGCCGGGAAACAAAGCGCAGACGTGTGATTGCAGAAGAAAAACTGTCGTGTTTACATGAGTGACAATGAGCATTTATCAAGATCAGCTAAATGTAGGATTCTCAAAAGTATGCGAGGTTCACGGCATAGACTGTGTTATACGTGCACGAACAGATCAATGACTTACTGCTTGTTTTCTTCTCCTTCTTTGATTTTCTATGCTGACTGACTTGTTGCACGCCGGTCTGTTGTTGTGGGGACATTTCCACGCCCCGAAACGTGACGCTGAATGAAACGAACTGTGATTGGTTGTTTGACATGTCGGTCAAACGGCCTTATGGGCGGGCCTTGGCCAAAGAAAGCTGCTATGAATTCCAGACCTTCAGCCGTCAGTCTGAAGGTCTGGCTACGCGAGACTACAGAGCAGTCGACACCACCAATACTTAGCAGAGCTGCCTGTAAACAACTGAATCTGGTCAAGAGAATGGGTCGACAGTCTGGTGGTAACTGAAAAGAAAAACAGCTCACTTAGACTGTGTCTTGATCCTCGTGAACTAAAAAGGCGATTAGATGCCAGCACTGCTCCATGTCTGAGGATGTACAGAGCAAACTCGCTGATAACAAACTGTTCACAATTTTGGATGAAAAAGATGGTTACTGGCAGATCAAGCTGACAAAGCCTCATCATTGTAGAGAAAGATTTCCATTGCATATACAAGAAAGAGTAGTATATACAATGGAAACCACTGAGTTCATGGGCACTGAAATTCTTGAAAGTCAGAGACAAAAGCAGATGAAACGTCTTCAAAGCAAAGAGAAGTGCACCAGTGAGGATGGCCTGTCCACATGAAACAGCTCGACAGAGATCTAAAGAGTTACTGGCCCATCAGAGACACGATACGAATCTGTGATGGATTGATAATGACAAATGACAAATTCATCATCTCAAGAGGTATGAGGACAGTAATACTGGAAAAACTCCATGCAGCTCATCAAGGAATACAGCACACTAAGGAACAAGCAAGGAGATTCCTGTACTGGCCTGGCATGTCTACAGAGATCCAGAACATGGTGGAA
Organism: Labeo catla; assembly: GCA_012976165.1. Lineage (NCBI taxonomy): Eukaryota > Metazoa > Chordata > Actinopteri > Cypriniformes > Cyprinidae > Labeo > Labeo catla. Next base: position 57,289 of record VONZ01002148.1, read on the forward strand.
AGATGTACAGTATATACAGTATATATCAGCAGCTAATGCCAAAGAACCAAAAAGAGCCATTGAAACCCCATGAACTGCCAGAGATTCCATGGCTCAAGCTGGGTGTGGATATATTCAAGCTCAAAGGTCGGTCATTTCTCCTTACTGTTGATTACTTTTCAAAATACACTAAAGTTCAACAGATTCCTGACAAAGCTGCATGTGCAGTAGTTGGAAAACTGAAAGCTGTATTCGCAGGCTTGGCATACCCAAGAGATCATAATGATCATGTGCCATTTGCTAGTGCAGAGGTTTAGTGCAGTTTGCAAAAGACTGGGTGTTAATGATTTTGTTGTATGTTTCTGTTATTCATTTAGTTTTCACAGTATTTTTATTTGGTCTTGTTTCGTATAGCATTTAATTGCATTTGTGTTATGGTAATGAGAAGTCTTTTATTGTGAAATTTGTTGGCGTGAACGGATATAGTGCGAGTACGCACATGGTCATGGCCTCAAAGGTTTACGGTTCATAAGGAGTTTAGCTCCTGGTTGAAATGGAAAACAAGGTATTTTGACTTCTTGTTACCTTTGTTTCTATTTTGTTTTGTTGTAGTAAAATTATTTGTTTGCTATTTGTGTGATATCTAGTTATGTTTAAGTGATATGTTTATTTTGTATTTGGTTCTGATACATTTGTTTCAAGGTTTACTCATTTTGTTGTTTGTTTGTTTTTTCTTTGTACAAGCTCTTACGTTGATCCTCATTTCGGTTATTGATGGTGTACGGCACGAAGTGGTGATTTGTGTGGTGGATATGTGAATAAACTACGAGGATCATTAATTGGAGAATCTATTTTTTTATTGAAACTGGGAGCTACACTGGGGTATAAACACAGTCTAACGGGGTGGCAGAGAGGTCCATAACACTTAAAATGTAAGATGGATCCACATCTTGCTCTTCTTTCACTGAGAAACACCCCGGTGACTGGTCTTGGATACTCACCAGCTGGTCATGGGTCGGGTGTTACGGAGCACTCTCCCAATAGTGGGGCTCTGAAACCCAAGCACCCTAAAGATGTAAAGAAAAGGTTGGTACGGCAACAACAAAGGCAAGCACATTACTACAACCAACATGCCAAACCTTTGTCTGTGATTCAGCCGGGATCGGTCGTCAGAGTGAAAACATCACAGGGTTTGAAGCCGACAGTGGTGACAGAAAAAAGGCCGGAGCCTCGTTCCTACAACATTGAGACAGATTGTGGTCAGACGTACAGAAGGAACAGGAGACACTTACGTACAAGCAAAGATGAAGATCTAACAGGTGTTGTGGAGGAAGCTGAAGGAGACACAGAAGAGACAGAAAGACAACGTGCATCATCAAACTGTGGTGGCTGAAAACACGGAGCAAAGAAATTGTACTAGGAGTGGGAGGCTTGTAAAAAAGACACTTAGATTCAGTGATTTTGAAACAGGCTAAGAAGAAAAAAGTCAGAAAATAAGTTCTGAGTGTTTTGGTTAAAGAGAAATAACAAACATGTATCTAGGTGCTGTTTATTGTTTCAGTTGTCTTGAGCTTTATAATAATTGAGCGCTAATACTTGGTGAATGAGTAATTTTCTGTTTTTTCTTAATTGTCCTTAAAAACGGGGATGTTGTATATACAGCTGAATAGTGTGATGTTAGTAACTCAGTATTGATGTGAGTTTGTTCAGTGCTCCACTAGAGGACAGTGTTATGTTGTTGATGAAGTTCATCCTGTCTGTCTGAGTTTGTGTTGCAGTATTAAAAGAGACGATCAACAGTCACAGTGTGTTCCGCTCGTTTTTTATGAATGAACCAGTGTAAAGAGAACATGATATGGTGTTAGAAGTGCGGCCTGTCGTCATAGTCACATTAGAGTCTGGCGCCGGCCGATTACGCCGATCTCACGATCACAAAATTGTTGAGTCAGAGGTCTGTAGGTGACTAATAGCTTTTTGACAGCTGCCTACTGCTTGCCTTCACAAAAAGTGTAGTTTACTTTAGTCTCTTCCCGTACAACTTGCTAACATCAGTGACAGACAGAAATCAGGAGGTCTCAGATGATGTGCCTACTGCTCCATTCAATCCTGAGCCTGCAGTTTGCTCTATCCTGTAGTGATGGGTCGTTCTTGAAAGATTCATTTATTTTGAACGGATCTTTAATGTGACTCGGGACGAACGAGTCGTCTCAGGGAGTGATTCATTCAGTCGCGCATGCGCAACATCCTATTAGGTTCTGTAGTGGAATTAGTTCACCTGTTTCGAGTCTTCGGGTTTTTCGAGTCGTTCGTTCATCTTATGTGGCTGTCACGTGATGAACGAGCGACTCAAACCCGAAAACTTGTCAGATAAGAGGTGAGGTGAGCGAATCATAGACTAAAGACCCAGGTAAACAATGAATTCATCTTTTCTGTTTCTTATAGCATTATAGTTTCGTCTTGTTTGTGGTGTGATCAACGTTTGTGTAAGCAGTAGATGTGTTAGGGAGGTAACATGTAACATTTTAATTACATTTTGTTAAAATGAACGAAATGACTCGAAAAAAGATTCGTTCATTTTGCTGAAAGAGACTCAAAGGTACGAGTCGGTAAAATGATCCGAACTTCTCATCACTACTATCCTGGTCGTAATTCGCGGTAGCACCAGCCTCCTCACAATCTACTGGAAATAATGATTTCAGAAGAGTCTAAAATGAATCAAACATAATGTTTTATTTGTCAGGTAAAAATGTATCATGCCAATTACACAATTAAACAATGAAAATCCAATTCAGAATTAAATTCAGTTCCAATTCAAATAAATACATAACATCAATTACTCCAAGATAAATCTAAGAGTGGGAGATGCATACCTGACCACATAGAGATACACAACAGCATGTGAGAGATTTGGAGGCAAAGCTCCAGAGACTCTCACACACAGTGTGGGGTTCTTCTGAATACAGAATCCCCTCGTAATGTTTTGTCACTTCACTTATATACCCAGACCAAAACAAACAAATCTTCCAATCAGTTGTAAAAACATAAAGACCTTTTGGTTTGTCAGGAGATCTCATGACTCAGGGTTACACCTGGCTGGAGATTCTCACCCGACCCGGAAAACACATCCTTCAGCATCAAAACACAATTCTACAAAAGTGTTCAGTCTTCCTCATAATATCAGTGACTTCTGTGAAATTGAGACCATTTTACCAATCGCACTAAGACCTTAGAATGACATCAAACATGAAAGGGAAAATTCAACATATTCACAAGATGTAACACATGTAGTATATGGACATTCTTAGTGACTTTCAGTGGAACCTTTTGGGGGAAAAGTGTGAGATGCAGGAGGGGAGAGGAGAGGGAGGAAGGGGGTTGTAAATAAGCAATAGGGGTGGTGTTGTTTCCCCTTTTTGAAGATCTCTTCTCCAGATTAGTTTTATTGTTTTGTTGCATGGCATCTGTTTTTGTCAGAGTTCCTGGACTTTAAATTCACGAGGAAATAATTTCACATCTTACACTTAAATGTTTTGCTAAAAAGGTCGACTAATAGACGGTGGTTTTAACGGTAAAAGTCTGTAATTTTTTTCTGTTAGTGGAAATGAAAAAGAACCTATAATTTGAAAAATGAAAGAGCCACAGGTTGCCGACCCCTGCATTATTTCAATTTCATGTGTGTTATCATGATGGTGTTTAGTGTTTGTGTGAATGACTCTGCACTTTCTATATTTGTTAACATTTAAAAGCTGCTTGTGGTTTTGGTTCATCAAGTGATTTTTCTCTTTAACACCTGCTTCTGGTGGTTATCAGTGTATTATACAGGTACAAAACAGATTTCAGTATTTTCATAGATTGGTACATTATATCAGTTAAATGAAACTATGATGTACATTTAAGTTAAATCCATAAAACCTAAAATGTTGCTACAGAACTGTATTGTAACGGTAAAATTCTGGCAATCACAGCTGCCAGTAAAATGTTTTACAAAAAAAGTTCTGTTTGTTCACACAAATGTCTAATTCTTCCAAACACCACAGTTGTGAATATTAGCATGTGGGAGGGGAAAAAAATCCTGTCTGCTGCTGATATGATGAGCTCCAGCAGTGATCTGTGTCATTAATGTTTATTTGTTCTTGTTCTTGTTCTTGTTCACAGAAGTGTAAAGTTCATCCCGCAGCTCATTTTCTGTTCCTCTGATGGCAGCGTAAGTCACTGTATCATTATGATCCTGAAAGAACAGCACAGATTTTCTCCATCAATGTCATTATTATTAGCGCATGAGCTTCATTTGTCTGAGATTGAGATTCAGAACTACATTTCAGCAGCATATAGATGAGAGAAGCTGCTGTGATGAAGAATAAGGGAATGTGTTGCTACTCACATTGAGTGATTTTACTGGCTTTTTACTGGAAGAAGAGACTTCAGAATAAGTCACATCATCTGTCTGCTCCTAAACATACATGCAAACGTGCAGCGAACAACGTTTAAAACACAGATCAGAATTATATCTCACTGTAATATGTACAATAATACAACAGCTTTCAGTAAATCACATTCTAGAACAGACAGTGAACTGAATGTTGAATGTTTCGTTGACTCACATTGTCTCTAGCAGCAGCAGGAATGGACATGTTGATTGTTTCATACGTCCCTTTATCTTCATTCTCACCTTTGACCTTCAGACAACAAACAGTTAAAACTGCAAAAATAACACTTTATTGAGCTTTAAAGAGTTTTACAGGCATTACTGAACTCACCACTGATTCATCAGTCCCCCTTTTATTATCTGAGGAAAATAAATAAATAAAATAATGTGCCTCATATAATATGAGTATTTATGATAAAACACATTTGCAAAACACTGGATGCTAACAATGCTAATGACATTCAGATTACAAGACCATTCAAATGAAAGATAGAAACGATTGTTCTTTGATTCAAACACTTTTTGAGATTGACATTACAGGAATAAACTTCTGTTTGAGAATCTCATTGTCACATAATTCACATTATATGATACACACAATCTAAACTTGATGTGTTTGTTTGCTCTTCATTAAAGTGAGATCTAAACTGTTTTTAATTTTTAGAAAGGAGGAAATCTGAAACTCACCAGCTCTTTTTCTGCAGATCAGCCAGAGAACAACAAGAAGAAAAACAGCAAATGCAGCGACAGAAACAGAAATCACTGTCACAGTCACTGTTCCTGTTTTATCTAGAGCTGTAAAACATGGATTAGTTCAGATGCATTATGGGTTTTCAAAGTGTCAGAGAAATAATTAGCTTTACCGTATTTTCAGGGCTAAATGTCTACAATTTACATTCCAAAGTAACTCATATAATGCACTTAATATCAAATAAGCAAAACACAGACACTTAAAATTATACACTTCAACATTTCTAGATATATTTCTCATGTTTGTGTGGAATAGGCAGTATTCACTGAGTTTTGGTTTATTTTTGTAACGCGCTTCAGGAAGAAGTTTGTGGTGAGCAGATTTTGTTTGTTTTTACTCTATTTTACAAAATTAGGACGTTTTGCTGTTATTTTTGAAGGTACACCTATAATTTTTTTTTTTGAATGTTTTAACATCGCAGCCTCTTCATCTTTAAAGAGGTGTTTGACTGTTTTTTTTGGGGTTTTTTTCTAGGCTTGACTGTTTATGGGGTGCAATCTAACATGTGTTAATGCTTTGTTAAAAAGAAAAAGAAAAAAAAAGGAGATTTTTTTATGTAATTTACCTTTATTCTACACCGCTCTGTCCCTTCTCTGATAGACGATCAGATGATTTTCAGGTTTTGTGTAGCAATTAAGAAATACTCAGTGGGCTCAGATTGGTTAGTTGGCCCAGTGTGTTGTGATTTGCTTAACCACTAAAATGGGTTCATAAAAATCACACCACTCACATGCTCTGGTTGTATTGTAAACAATGGCGTCATCAATATTGCTCATCAATTTGAGACCAGAGAATATTAGTGAAGGGTCACACAGAACCTGTGCAATCACGGCTCTTACAGGACGTTTCAGAATGGTTTGTGTTTTTGTTTGTTGTTGTCTCATTCTTTTAGATACACTGTGATTTGTAAATGCTGCTGCTTTTAATGTATGGTTTTATCCTGATTAAAGCTTTAATACAACACAATACATGATTGCGTTGTAGCAGTTTTGTAAATAAATTGTTTGTTTTGCAATAGTAGGGGGTCATTCACACAGAGCACATTTTTCCATTTCCATTGCTTTTCTATGTAATCATGTGCTTGACGGATGTGCATGACTGTTACACTCACGTCTTGCGTCTTTTGCAGCGCCTCTCACATGAGAACCGCGTTTTTAAGACGACGTGTCAAGTTAAAAGAATTAGAACTTTTACACACAGCACTGCTCATCAATGTCAGCTCCAAAGCAGTGGACCAATCAGAAGAACTCGGAGGCGGGGCAAGCGTTGTGAGCTTCTGTTTAGAGTAGCAAATTGTCATGACAACTGTTTTATTTGACTGCAACATAGTGGAGGAGACACTCATAGTGTCTGTGTTCAGATACCCTGAATTATATAACCTTTCTTCAAACAATTACCACAACTTGTTCCTTATAAAATATCCCATAAATATCTCTGTCACTGAATATTGTCGTTATTGCAGCATGTTACCGGGGGCGGGGTTTATGTAAATATCTGGGTTTATGATGTCACCAACCTGAAAAGTAGCTCATTTTAGTCCTTACAAGCCGTTTTTGTAGGCAATAAACTGCCATAAATTTAAGAGACAATATCTCTGTTTGCATTGAACTTTCAGGCTTGCAACTTTGCAGATATTGTTTATGCTCAAACAGCAACATTACACACTAACTACAGTTAAAAAAGTGAAATCACAATCAACCACCCATTTAAAGAGAAGTGATTCATTACTCAGTTTAATTTGTCTGTTGTTTCTGAAAATGTTTTATGTAGATGTGTTGCTGCTGTAATGACATCAGGAAACAAGAGAAGTATGAAGCTCTCTTTACATAATAAAATATAGTTTAGAAACACAAAGTTCCACCGCAACTAATGATTTATTCATGAACATGATTTATTTGTCTGTGAGCAGTTTCAGATTCGCTTACTTTAAAGTTAACTGTAAAGTTAGTTTGACATTTGACATTCATTAGACGTTCGGTTTCATACCAATTAAACTCTTTGTGTCTGTTGTGTTCTGAGCCCAAACTAATTCAGACAGAAATATATGTCTTTTACGTTGCACAAGGCTTAATTTCAAGGGAAAATAAATAAATAAATAAATAAAATAAAATAAAATAAAATAATAATAATAATAATAATAATTATAATTAATTAATTAATTAATAAAACCATATGAATTAAACAATTTAACTACATGACATTATACTATAAACCTAATACTAAAATGTTCAGAAAAATCAATTTAACTGTAAAATATTCAGAATATGATTCCCTATAAATGCACAATGATTTTGTTTCTGATTATGCAGTTATTACTGCATAATTTATTTTTTTATATTATATTTATTTGATATATGGCACTGAAACCATATTTTTGATATGTCACTCTGCCACCGTTTAAGATAAAGGTATCAAATCAAATGTAAAAATCTTAGAATATTATTCCCTTTAATACACAAGGCTTGTTTTTCAGATTATTAACCTGATTTTTATCCAGTACTGAACCCATTTAAATCCATTAAACTTGAACACCATTTGATCTAAACATATCAAACCACCTGTAAATTACTCTGAATATTATTCTGCATGATGCACAAAGTGTCAGGTCAGTGAACTACAATTCACAGCAAACATATGGCTGCCCTGGACTCCCAGAATACTTTGCAGCGCTCTAAACCACCTGACTTGATTAAATGCACAAGCAATTCACACTGATTAGACACCTTATATAAAAAGATTCTCATTTCCACTTGCTTTGTGAAGTATCCACTCTTTACCTGGTGCTGTATCTCGATGCCTTTTGGATACTTTGTTCTATGTTTTTTTTTTGTTTTTTTGGACTAAGACCTGTACTTTGGAATCTTGCTCTCAGTTTTCTGTTCATCTATTGCCTGACTACAGTACTGAACCATTAATCTTGAACACAACTTCAGTTGAAGGAATCAAACCAACTGTAAATTAAATGTAGAGATATATCATATACAGATATATTATTTTGCGGTTGGTTTAATATCTTTAGTGGAAACTGTGTTGTTGTAGTATGGAAGGTAAATATTAAAAGTACACAAAAGGCATGATTACAAATATACTAATATGGATTAGAAGATGCTAAACTGCTGAATACCATCTGAAATTTTATTTTAAAATGAACATTAGTTTATCTTGTATATCTTGACAAAGGCTTCCTGCTGAAACGTTGGTTAATCAAAGTAGTTTATTTGTGAGTGAGTGTGTGGTTGTATGTTCTCTCCACACAAATGTACCTTTTGTAACATGTCAGTTAAAACTAGATAAAAAAGTTTGTCAAGACAAACTTGAGAAAGCCGGACCAGAATGTTTTAAAAAGGTTGA
>VONZ01002149.1:0-65788 GCA_012976165.1 Labeo catla
AAATGATCATAACATATAGTCAGAATACCAGTGAACTGTATCAAGTTTAGATATGCAGTGCAAGATATGCAAGTTTTATCCAGTAACCCTAACTCTGCTTGAAGTGATGACTGTTAATCCACAAAAGCAATATATGGTGTATATTTAGTGTTTATACATTATTAGAAAAATTAAACACTCTTTTATATTTAATGTAATTAAAAATGACTTGAAAACCACCAAAATATGATGACCTCATATTCAGTGTGAACTCCGTCATTGGGCCATTGGTCAGACAATCTAATGGTGGTGACATCTGACGGTGTCAAAAAAATTAACATTAGGATTTAAAAAATTCTAAAACTATTTGATCATACAATGCAAACCTTATTGTTCATAATGTATAATAAGCTGTAATTTTGCCAGAATTAGTTATGGGCATACAATACTACACAACAGGATGTACAGTGGTTTCATTGAATACTTCCTGTTAGCTTAGTGGTAGGTTAAATGTTTAAGTATATTTTCAGTGTGATTCCTGTTTGATAATGACACGCATAGTGCACGTTTCTACCGAGGTAAGTTTGAGCTATTGGCATGCATCTATCTGGTCAAGCGATCAGGTGTACACAACAATAGTCCACTAGCGTTAAGGCATTGGGTAAAGCAGGCCCAGGCTCACATAGATAACAAACACGCCATCTCATGGCTCTCTGATGCAGCAGCAGTTCATATGTCTTGGCAATAGATCTGCTGTTTTGGGGAAGGGATGTGCAATAGTCATCGATTACTCAAGTACTCGACCATGACAGCGATGATCGATCTTGTAAACGTTGATCAAAAAAAAATCGGTTGGTTGGCACCCTGAGCTCTGATTGTTTAGCTTGCCACAGCATGCATCAAAAGACGTGAGAAGAAAGAGAACCATCTGAGGACTCATCTCGTTCCTTTGGTCTTGTGCCGACGGCCGTCTAGGTGACGAGGTCTTCACTGGGGATCCGTCTCTGGGGCTCATCTCGTTGATGTGGTCTCCGCTGACATTCAGGGCTGTAGAGGTCGTCTCTAGGTGCTGATCCACCGTCTGGGCGGAGTATGGACTGGATCCGGGGGACTGCAGTGACCATCTGATCTGGATACGGATTGGATCTGGTGGTTAATGTGACCTCGGAATAAGAAAGAAACAGACTAATATTAGCGCAGATGCCATTCTTCTGACGATGCACTGAGTACATCAGGTGTTATGGGAAGTGTTCCCGGTTCCTAATGTAACCCCAGTAGCAATTACCCACTATGTTAAAGCTGGGGCCTGGGTAAGTATACGGGTTAACTACAATAAACCGATTAACTGTTTTCCCTCCAGCAGCAATAAAGACTGAGAAATCAAAAGCTTGGTTTACGTGTGTTTTATATTTATCTGAGTGAACAGATGAATTAAAGTAAAATACAAAAAAACATTAAAGTAACACTATGTCACATGATTTCCTTTTAACGGAGTGATACGTGGGAAACAACCTCTTATGCCTAAAATAAATTTAAACCTTGTAAACCTTGTGGCTTTAATTTAATTACTTAATATAAACTTCCAACTGGAAACAAGGTTACAACTGAGATGAAGTCCCGAACAAACGACCTAGTACATTTGGTTAACAAATAACAGTTACGTGGGCCCACACTCGCACTCACTCACACACCCACCCTAAGTTGCAGGCCTGATATCGTCCAGTGTGCGATGGGTCCCGCTGTACGGCAAATCATCCGGATGTCGGCTCGCCCACGGAGCTGGCGAGTGTTTCCCCACAGCAATAGAAGAACTCCGGTCTTTTCCAGTGACCTAGAGTGCTATCTGGTCCACCTCTTCTCCGTTGAAGGTTGATCCAGCCAATGCTAATCACCCCTCCTCGTGTGAATGGGATGAACGCGACAGGTGGAATCTTTCACACTATCACCTATGCTTGCTAAATAAAGTTATCATTTGCACGGTACTCTGAATTACCAGGACTTTTAGATAGAATATCCTGTTTTGGACGAACTACGCAGTATTATTTTTCCTTTCTTCTTCTTGCGTCTCTCCCCTCTCTGTCCGCAAGCCCCACCCCCCTCATCATAATCATGGATCACGCAAACAAAACAGTAAATAATTAAAGAAGATGAAGCATTATTTATATACTATAGACATAGTATGAAACACTAAAGGCACAACATAAAATATACGTTATAATATAAATAAACATAACTCACAGTATAATAACATGTATTCTTTACACTAACCGGATTACATCGGATAATCAATGCAGTCTAACAATCCTTTAACGGATTTGAATTATAGAAATGTGTTATGTGTAAACCGGGTTAAAGAGATGGATCTTTAATCTAGATTTAAACTGACAGAGTGTGTCTGCCTCTCGAACAGTGTTGGGTAGATTGTTCCAGAGTTTGGGCGCTATATAAGAAAATGATCTGCCGCCCGCGGTTGATTTTGATACTCTAGGTATTATCAAATTGCCAGAGTTTTAAGAATGCAGCGGACGTGAAGGACTATAATGTGATAAGAGTTCGCACAGGTACTGAGGAACTAAACCATTGAGGGCTTTATAAATAATTAGCAAGATTTTAAAATCTATATGATGTTTAATAGGTAGACAGTGCAGTGTTGACAGAACCAGGCTAATATGGTCATACTGGTTCTAGTAAGAACTCTAGCTGCTCCATTTGGACCAGCTGGAATTTGTTTAAGTGTACAGAACAACCACCCAGTAAAGCATTACAATAATCTAATCTTGAGGTCATAAACACATTAATTAACGTTTCGGCATTTGACATTGAGAGCATAGATGAAAAAATGTGGTTTTGCAACTGCTTTTACTATTGCTATCAAATAGCACGCCTTGGTTCCTAACTGATGACAAAGAATTGACAGAGCAGCCATCAAGTATTAGACAGTGTTTTAGGTTATTACATGCAGAGGTTTTAGGTCCAATAATTATCACCTCTGTTTTTTCAGCATTTAGCAGTAAGGAATTACTCGTCATCCAGTTTTTTATAATTAACTACACATTCCGTTAGTTTTTCAAATTGGTATGTTTTGCCGGGCCGCGAAGAAATATAGAGCTGAGTATCATCAGCATAAGAGTAAAAGCTCACACCTTGTTTCCTGATGATATCACCCAAGGGTAACATGTAAAGCGTAAAAAGTAATGTCCTCGGGCTCACTTTTCATATCTGGTTTAAAGGGGTCATCGGGTGCTAAGCTCACTTTTACATGCTGTTTGAATCTTAATATGTGTTGGCAGTGTATGTACAAATCTACCCTATAATGATAAAAATAATAAATTTTTAAAAATTAAAATTAAATGTAAAAATAATATCCCCTTTTTCAAATCAAGCCATTCTCAGATACCTGACGGTGTGGCGTCACACCCACAGAGGACACTCCCACAATAGTTGATTGACATGAGCGTCTTGCCTTAGATCAGTTGTAACAGTCTGCCCTCTTTGTTTTGATGCCGGAGCAGGTATGTAAGTTAGACAAGTATATCTCAGATTGAGCGATTAAGGTGTTGTGTTGCTGGATGTAATAATGAACATAGTGGTCGTCATTTACTCCCGACATCTGAGCAGCTGAAGATACAGTAGATTACATTTGTTTGTGGGAATGTGCCTCCCGATCTACATATATCTGTCTATGTTAGCGCAAATCATTTGTAATTCAGCTTCACTTACAGCAGAAGTGAGTATAAGCGTTTTTTTTATGAATCTTTGCGATCGTCTTTACTAATAATGTGCTAGTTAGCAAGTTTAGTGGCTAAACGCGGCTAAAGTAAACAGGCTTATCACTACACAGAGAGAAGAGAGGGGCGGGGTGAGCAGAGCTCATTTGCATTTAAAGCAGCCTCGACCAGAATGAGAGGATTTTTGCAGATTTTGACAAGGTAAAAAGGGTGTTTTACACTACCATTGAGAATTTTTTACTAAAGTATATTATAGACTTTTCATTAAGACCCTAAAGGTTCATATCAACTTGTGGAAAATGGGCATCCGATGACCCCTTTAAAACCAAAAAATTAGCAAATAGGTGATTTTCTTGTTTTCTTGTTAACCGACTCCATATTTGCTTGCAGAATTGTGGACGATTGGAATTTCTGCTGCGTCATCTCCCCAAGATAAAAAGGAGATAATCAGAGATTAAAGTAGACAATCAAATAAGTAAAATGCGTAGAATACGCTCCTAACTCCCTCCTCTCCTCTGTGGCCCGGCAGTCCACTGGCTCCACCAGGCTCCCTCTAGTCTCAGCCTCAGACGTCACGCCCACGGAACGTTGGCTAAACGTCTGATGCATATGGTACACTTAACTGGAAACACTTCAGGAATGTCGAAGTCGTCATCTGATTAGTTGAATTTGATCGGATTTCCGGGAGACGCGAGTGTTGCGTTTATTTTCGGTCCGCCTGGAAACTAAGCGCAGACGGATTTACTCAGCGTTTTGCTAAAAGGTGCTTATGCAGACGCCATTGTTGTTATACACATTTGCGACGTTCGCAAACAAATTACTGACTTACTGCTTGTTCTCCCTCTTCTTAGTCAACTTTCAATGCTGGTTATTTTAATGACTGATTTGTTGCATGCCAGTCTGTTGTTGTGGGGGCATTTCCACGCACCGAAACGTGACGCTGAACGAAACGAACTGTGATTGGTTGTTTGACATGTCGGTCAAACAGCCTTACGGGCGGGCCTTGGCCAAAGAAAGCTGCCATGAATTCCAGACCTTCAGCCGTCAGTCTGAAGGTCTGGCTACGCGAGATTAGGCTCCCTCATCCCTCCAGCTCCATTTCATTCCCATATTAAAGACTGTTAATGTTATTTAATAAAATAGCATGGACATTTGCATGGACACCACAGATCCAAGGAAGACCGCCAGCATCCATGGGTATCAAGAACATTCCAGGTCTGACATGATCTTTTTACAACCAATTGAGATGATTGTTCTAGACAGTTCTTAATCTGGAAGGAAGCTGTGTGTTTAGTGAGAAATGGAGACCGCTTGATCTTCTGATTTGTATGCTTACATTGGATTGCTAATTTTAGCTGGTGTGTACAGATCAAATGAAGAGGCAACTGAAAGTTTCTGGAATACAGAGTGTGAAAGGCAAATATTTCAGGCAACAATGTCTCTGGAAATATTCCACTTATTTTCTTGAGTCATTCGTTTTGATAACTGTGAAACCAGAGTCGGTGGTGTGAAAGACAAATTAGCTGCAATTAGGGATTTATGGGATAAATGGATTATTATTGTTCCTCTTCTGTACAATCCTGGACCATACGTCACAGTGGATGAACGCCTTCTTCCATTCAGAGGACACTGTCCTTTTCACAAGTACATGTCCAAAAATCCAGCAAAATATGGCATTACAATTTGGGCAGCCTGTGATGCCAAATCCAACTAAGCAAATTTACACAGGCAAGCCACCAAGTGGAGCACCTGGGAGAGACCAGGGGATGATGGTTGTTCTCCAAATGAGTGAAGGGCTGCAAGGTCACTGCATAACCTAGGACAACTTCTTTACATCCTACAAACTTGGTGAAGAGCTACTGACCATTAATGGAACAATAAAAAAAAACAAGCCTGAGGTTCCCAGAGATATTGTGCATATGAAGGACAGAATGCTGTATTCGTAAGTTTGCTTTCTCTAAAACTGCGACAACTGCACACACTGCAAAAAAAGGCTTATCTTACTTAGTATTTTTGTCTTGTTTCCAAAAACATCTAAGAAGTCTTAAATTAAGATGCATTTACTATGCGTCATAAGATATTTAGTCTTGTTTCCAGGGGGGAAAAGACCCTAAACTGCTTAAAATAAGTCAAATTATCTGCCAGTGGCATCTACCAAATTACATTATTTATACATTGATTTCCTTTGATGAAACGAAAATTGAGTAAAATGGTGTGAAAGGTGAGTGTGGATTAGTAATCTGGCCCCTTGGTGTAAAGGAGAAAAATGCTGGCCCTTGTCAGTATCAAAATTGCCTATCCCCGCTTTGAACTGTTACTAAACCTTTACTATTAATATGACAAAATATGATTTTGAGTTCATGGCTTTGAAAGTTGGCTCAAACTGTCCTCTCATTATTATCCTACACTATAGACCACCCAAGCAGCAAACTGAATTTTTTTCAGAACTCTGTGAACTACTAACTTTAGATTGTGCTGCATTGTCCCTGATCATTTTACTTGCCAACTTTAACATCCACATTGATACTGTATACTCTAATAATACTCAATTAAAGTCTGTCCTGGACTGCTTTGATCTTACTCAGAATGTTAATTTTCCAACTCGTACTTGGTCATACAGTTGACTTAGTTTGTACATCCAGTTTAAAGGGGTCATCGGATGTCCATTTTCCACAAGTTGATATGATTCTTTAGGGTCTTAATGAAAAGTCTGTAATATACTTTGATTAAAAATTCTCAATGGTTTTGTAAAACAACACCCTTTTTACCTTGACAAAATCAGCTCTGCAAAAATCATCTCATTCTAAGGGGTTGTTCCTTTAAATGCAAATGAGCTCTGCTCACCCCGCCCCTCTCTTCTCTCTGTGGAAAGACGGTCTTGTTTACATTAGCCGCATTTAGCCGCGTTTAGCCGCTAACTTTCCTAACTACCACGTTATAAGGAAAGGCGATCGCAAAGATTCATAAAAAAACGCTTATACTCACTTCTGCTGTAAGTGAAGCTGGATCATGAATGATTCGCGTGAACATAGACGGATATATGTAGATCAGGAGGTGCATTCCCTTCACAAACAAACGTAATCCACTGCATCTTCAGCGGCTCAGATGTCGGGAGTAAATGACGACCACTATGTTCATTATTACATCCAGCAACACAACACCTCAATCGCTCAATCAGAGATATTCTTGTCTAACTTACATCCCTGCTCTGGGATCAAAAAATGGAAAGTTACTGGACTGTGACAGCTGGTCTGAGGTAAAACGCTAATGTCAATCAACTATTGTGGGAGTGTCCTCTGTCGGTGTGACGCATGTGACAGTGATTTGAAAAATGGGATATTATTTTTACAGATTAATTAAAAACCACTGCATGGATTTTTATCATTATAGGGTAGATTTGTACATACACTGCCAACACACATTAATGTTCAAACAACATGAAAAAGTAAACTTAGCATCTGATGACCCCTTTAAATAATATTTCTATCAGTGGTCAAGCTATTCCTATCATTAGCCGGGTTTCCATCCAAAGTTGTGAATTTACTTTGTGTGCAAAACTGGAATATCACTTAAAACATTTGTTAATATGTACCGTTTCCATCCAGTGATTCAAAGGAACAAAATTGTAACTTCCTGATTGGCACTAAATATCACTAAGAAAAGTAGGAGAAGCCACTGAATAATAAATTACTAAGTAATAAAATTACTTGCGGGTCTGTGAGAACAGACAAAACAATACATGTGGCCACTGCTTCTGGACACGGATACCAGCTGTTTGGGAATGCAGTCTTGTGAAACAGTACTTTGAAGCAATTATACAAAAATACTTTGACGGCAGACTCAGGCATCTTAGAATGTCAATAACAACATTTCAGATGCTGTGCAATGAGATCAGTCTGCTAATTAGTCAAGTTATCCCGTCCCATAATACAATTACATACATTTTTTGGTGCGTGTGGAGGAATTAATTCGCAAAATGTGTTTCCATCTACCATTATTCGCATTAGCCCTGTTTTGCAAACTTCATAAACTACCTCAATTGAGTGTAAAAACGTTTTTGTGAAGGGATTTATTTTCGAATTGTGGTGTTTCCATCACTCGTTTCTGATGTGATATTTAAAAATGTGCATAAAAACAGGGTGATGGAAACACAGCCACTAATGACAATCTTATTACATTTGACTTTACATTAATTCGTCCAAATAAATGTACCAATAACACAACCATTTCTTATTGCAATTTCAATGCTATCAATGTCAATGCTTTTGCTGCTTCAGCTTCTACTTGTAAAGAAGTGATTTTTCTTTACCACTGCAGACGGCAGTGGTAAAGATTTATGACGGTTGTAACTATAATGTTGATGTGTTTTAAAATGTATATTATGGTATAAATCTTAAAGTGGTTGGTTTAAATAATAACTGGTGTAACTTACCTGTTAATGGTCGTGCCTGAAAAGGGGCGGAGTCTAGCCTGTAAAATCTGGCTCTAGACTTCAAACGATACTTGTTAACCAAGTCGAGTAAACGTGCTACTGCAGTGCCGTGAGCTAAAAAAAACCCTCTGTATATTAGTGGATACAAGTGGAAAGTCTGTATATATTTATATTTCCTTTACTTGCTTTATTTTGGGTTATTTTGGTACTTTTTTGTGTTGTGTATATATATTGGTTTGGACTGAGCACTTGTAAATATCTACACTGCTGGACTGCTGGATTATTGGTGCACGTGTAAATAAAACACCAGTTTACACTGAAGAAAAATTTGCGAGTTAAGCCATCATATTTTTTTTCTGTTTTTTTGGACATTAACGCCCACAGTAGACCTTGCTACAAGTCTACAGCTTCACATACTATTTCTGATGTTTTCAGTTTTACCTGTCCCGTCTATGACATCTGACCTGTATCACTCTGTTATTGCTGGTGCTTTAGCTCCAATAAGGACCCGGGCTCTGTTTTCCAAAAGCATCATAAGTGGTTTCATTGGGTGTATGACATACTTAAGCTTACGATTCTTTTGGGAAATGCAGCCCAGGTCTGTTCCCATGTCTCCAACTTCATCGTGGTTTAATGCCGAGCTTCATGCTACGAAGGCATAAGGCAGATAGCTTGAATTTACATTTACATTTACATTTATTCATTTAGCAGACGCTTTTATCTAAAGCGACTTGCAGGTGGGGAATACATCAAGCGATTTGTCCTAAAGAGGCAAAATGACTTACGAAGTGCTCGTAATACCATATAACAGGCATTGTTCAGACAAGTACAGCTAGAAAGGGAAAAGAGTAGAATAAAGGATTTTTTTTTTTTTAAGTCAAGTAGTGTCGAAAGAGATGGGTTTTCAGCAGTCACTTGAAAGTTGTTAGGGAGTTGGCATTCCGGATAGCGGTGGGAAGATCATTCCACCAGCCAGGAATGGTGTAAGAAAATGTTCTGGAAAGTGATTTTGTGCCTCTTTGTGATGGTACAATGAGGCGTCGCTCACTGGCGGATCTCAGAGTTCTGGAGGGAGTGTAGATTGGTAGCAGTGAGTGGAGGTAGGCGGGCGCCGAGCCTGTGGCTGTTCTATATGCAAGCATCAGTGTCTTGAATTTGATGCGAGCTGCAATTGGGAGCCAGTGCAGGGTGATAAAGAGAGGTGTGACATGGGCTCTTTTGGGCTCGTTGAAGACCAGTCGTGCTGCTGCATTCTGAATCATTTGTAGAGGTTTGATTGTGCATGAAGGAAGACTGGCTAGAAGAGCATTGCAGTAGTCCAGCCTAGAGATGACCAATGCCTGGACAAGAAGTTGTGTGGCCTGCTCTGTTAGAAAGTGCCTGATCTTTCTAATGTTGTGAAGGGCAAACCTGCAAGATCGAGCAGTTTTAGCTATATGGTCTTTGAAAGTCAGCTGGTCATCAAAGATTACACCAAGATTTCTGGCAGAACTTGATGGGGTAATTGTTAATGTACCTAAGTGGATGGTGAAGTCATGCTGTAGAGTCGGAGTGGCAGGGAAGACAAGGAGCTCAGTCTTTGCCAGGTTGAGCTGTAGGTGATGTTCTTTCATCCACTCCGAGATGTCCACCAGGCAGCCTGGGATCCGTGCAGCTACTGTTGGATCATCTGGTTGAAATGAAAGATAGAGCTGTGTGTCGTCAGCATAGCAGTGGTAGGAGAAGCCATGTGCATGTATGATGGGCCCCAGTGATGTAGTGTATATGGAGAAGAAGAGGGGTCCAAGAACTGATCCCTAAAGAACCCCAGTGACCAGATGATGTGCTTTTGATACCTCCCCTCCCCAGCCCACCCTGAAGGACCTACCTGTGAGATACTGTAGGATTCAAACCAGCAAAGTGGAATCCCTGTGATGCCCAGTGATGAGAGGGTGGACAGGAGGATCTGATGATTGACTGTGTCAAAAGCAGCAGAAAGATCCAGCAAAATGAGTACTGATGATCTGGAATCAGCTTTTGCAATCTGCAAGGCTTCAGTGACTGACAGTAGTGCAGTTTCAGTTGAGTGGCCGCTCCTGAACCCTGACTGGTTAGCATCCAATAAACTGTTCTGCGCCAGAAATAGTGATACCTGGTTAAAAACGACTCATTCGAGTGTTTTTGCTATGAATGGAAGGAGAGAGATTAGTCTATAGTTATCTATAAGTGAAGTGTTTAATGTAGGTTTTTTGAGCAGTGGGGTTACCCGAGCCTGCTTGAATGCAGTGGGGAAAGTGCCTGTGAGGAGAGAGGTGTTGATGATGTGTGTAAGTGCTGGTAAGAGTGTAGGAAAGATTGCTTGGAGAAGGTGAGAGGGGATAGGATCTAGTGGGCATGTTGTAGGATGGCTGGAGAGGAGAAGTTTGGATACTTCTGCCTCAGAGAGGGGACAGAAGGAGAAGAGTGGGGTGTTAGCTGTGGATGTTGTCAGTATTAGTTCCTGTACGTGTGGAGCCAAGAACTGGCTGCTGATAGTTGTAGTTTTGTCAGAATGAGGCGAAATCATCAGCTGTTATAGAAGTGGTGGGAGGTGGTGTGGGAGGGCAGAGGAGCGAATTGAATGTTTTGAAGAGGTTATGTGTGTCTGGAGCATTGTTGATCTTGATGTGGAAGTATGAGGATTTGGCAGTATGGACTTGAGCAGAGAAGGATGAAAGCAAAGACTGATACATACTCAAGTCAGATGGATCTTTAGATTTGCGCCATTTTCTCTCTGCTGCCCTGAGTTTGGACCGATGTTCTCGGAGAACATCGGATAGCCAAGGGTTAGCAGAGGTGGCCCGTGCTGGCCTGGAAGAGAGAGGACATATATCATCTAGGCAAGAAGTTAAAGTAGAGCATAAGGTGTCAGTAGCTGCATTAACCTCTAGAGATGAGAAAAGGGTTGTAGAGGGAAGAGAGGAGGACACTACAGAGGAAAGATGGGAGGGTGAAAGGGAGCATAGGTTTCGTCTGAAAGTAACAGGTAGAGGGGTTGGAGGTGTACTGGTAATAAGATGTAGGTTACATGTAATGAAGAAATGGTCAGAGATGTGTAGGGGTTTAACCAGTTGTTTAAACTGTTGTCTGCAATGCAATTGCGTGTGTAAATTAGGTCTAGTTGGTGGCCTGATTTGTGAGTGCTTGTAGTAACAAGGCGTTTGAAGTCAAATGAAGTTAGGAGTGAGTGAAAGTCTGCAGCATAAGGCTTGTCCAGATGAATGTTAAAATCACCAAAGACTAGAAGTGGACTGCCATCCTCTTGGAATGAGGATCGCAGCCCATCCAGCTTGTCTAGGAAAGTGCCCAGTTGACCAGGAGGGGTGGTAAATGACCACAACGTGGAGTTTAATTGGAGCTGTTACTGTGATCGCATGACATTCGAATGAGTTATAGAGGTGAAAAGACAGGGCAAGAAGGGAGTGTATGAAGGGAAAGTAAGAGGAGTACCTAAGTGCGTTGTCAGTTTCGTTGCTCGGTTAAAGTCGCGCAGGAAAAAGTCGCAGGTCTTTACCCTCGTCGGTCTTCACACGAGGAGGCTGAACACGACGGCTGAACGCTTCCGCTGACACTTCCGCGTCAGCTCGCAGATAATGGGTATATACACAAGCAAATGAGACTGGAGTGATAACAGCTGGGCATGCCTCCTGACTTAAGCCCAAAGTCTATATCTATGCAAATGCCTCGAATCGAAACTAAAAGCGAGATGCTTCGCACTTAATTGCCCGCAGGATTTCAGCAATAGTAATTTCAATAAGTGCAATCGAAAGTGCTAATTAAAACGAAACATCAACACTACAAATAGGCAGAGAACGAAAAAATACTTTCTTGCAGTACATAATAATTTAAACAGTACCTATGGAAATAGTGTATTAAGCAAACACTTATGCGCAGTCGCTGCTGCTTTCTCCGTGGACAACAGTGCTTCTCCCCTTTTAGGAAAACTGGTTTGACTATCCTTTTTCTGATCATTAGGCATTATAAAACTGCCAGCATGCTCTTGTATTTCTAACATAGTTAATAAAGCTAACAATAGGCCAAAAGCAATGTTTAGCATTGTTAATAAACTAGTCCAGCCACCCAACCATAGTCCCCATCAATATCAGTCTGTTGAGTTGTGCTGTTCTTTTTTGCACCATGTGCAAAAAATGTCTAATGTGGGGCTTTTGGTAATGAACCGGTCGCTTCTACTTGTAAGCAAGTTCATCCAACTCTTAAGTAGTTTTACCTTGACTAATCCAACCTTAATTAGGTGTCATCATCGTACAGTCTGCAGACATGTTCACCAAAGTTTTTTTTAGATCCATGTCACAAAGTGTGATCTGTAATGATCTTACAAGATTGCTAATAAAAAAAGCTTTAGTTTGGTTTTCATTTGTTTGTGTGGCTGGATTAAAGAGCATCATAACTTCACCTCTATGAATACGCATTCAAACATATAATTGCAAATACAAATTTAATCATTAAACAAACATTAACAAGTCTAGTCTGTGTTTTTTGCACACAACCACTGTAATAATTTCAGAGCAAATTACATACTGTTTTTCAACAAACTATGTGATTATTTCTTCACTTCAACTTCTTTCACTTCAGAAATATATATTTAAAATTACATTTAAGTATACTTGACTTATGCTTAGAAAAATTCTGAATATATTTGAGCTATATTTGTGCTCCTTGTGGTTTCAGTGTTATACGTTAGGGGGCGCTATTGGACATCTTCTGTACAGAATTTACACAAGTGAAAATTCACAAAAAAACACAATTGAATAAGAAGACACTGAAACAACAGATGCTTCCACATGTAATCTAACAGGATCGACAGACATAAAACAGCATCAATACTGTGTAATGTTGTGGAATGAAATGTGACCCATGAAGAGGTAATAATGACTGCAAAGCTTTGGGGTGTTGATCAACTCCATCTGCGTTTTGATTTTATCACTCAGAATCCAATGCATAGTCTTGTTTTTAGCTTTTTGGTCAAAATGTTGTTTATTTCTTTTGTTTTTTTTTTTTGTTTTTTTTTAATGAAACACCCACATTCAGGTGTTTATAAAAAAGAATGCATGAAGCTAGAATAAAATGTTTTTGTTTACAGGCAGATACCCTGTTCTTTCTTGTGATGTTTTGTATGTTCAGATATTCATGTAACAAAATATACAAATTAATAACTAATAGGGACGAGGTAGTATACTTATAGTATGATGTAAAGTTCACTCAAAGAAAACTTACGAGTATACTTGCAGTATAAAAGTACTAAAATAGTAGTTCACTGAGACTATACTTCAAATTGCACTAAAACGCTACAAGTATTTAATTAGTAAACTATCAGTATACCTATTAGTTCACTTTTAGTACAGCTGCAGTACAAACTAAAAACATAGATGTAAACTAGTTGTGTACTCAAAGTTTACTACTATATGTATACCTGAAGTACATATAAAAGTATATCTTTATATATTAGAAAGTGGGCCAATTTAGTCACAAGGAGTATTGAAATTGTACAAATATCAGTGCACTAGTAGTATACTTGTAAATGTACTCTTACTACATAAAGTATACTTAATAAAATAAACTTGAAGTATATTACCTTTTTTTTAAGATAGTCGGCATGGTAGCCCAGGCACACGTAGACTGTAATACAAGCGGTTCACATGGCTCTTTGCTGCAGCAGCAGCAGCAGCAGCAGCATCATTACATATGACTTAACAAAAAAACAGTAGTAAAAAATTAAATTGCACTGTGGGATTACATATGTATAACTCCTGCTGAATAAGGCCGATAAACTCGTCTCCCTGATGCATTGTCTCCATCTCTTAACTCTGCCCTCTAAAATGTAAATAAACTACAGTGTATCACTGCCTTAGTCAGACTTTTGATGACTGCAGCTCCACACAGCAAGTTCTCAATAAAGAACTCTGCTGAAAATGCATCAGTCTCCTGGCTTTCTCCTCAGATCTGTTCTACAGTGCCTAATTTATTGATTGATTGCTTGTTTTGACATACATACACTACCGTTCAAAAGTTTGGGGTCAGTGCATTTTTATTGTTTCTTTTATTGTTTCTTAATACTTTTATTCACCAAGGATGTATTAAGTTAATAATTAAAAGTTTATTAAAAGTTCATAATAAATAATTTACATTGTTATAAAATATTTATATTTTGAATAAACACTGTACTTTTTAAACTTGTTGTTCATGAAAGAATCCTGAAAAAAAAAATCACAGGTTCCAAAAAATATTTGGCAGCACAACTGTTGATATTATCCAACATTGATCATTCTAATAATAAATCCGCATATTAGAAGACTGGAGTAACAGCTGATAAAAATTCAGCTTTTCATCACAGGAATAAATTACATTTTAAAGTATGTTAAAATAAAAAAACATTATTTTATATTGTAAAAACATTTTGCAATATTACTGTTTTTTTCTATATTTTTAATCAAATAAATGCAGCCTTGATGAGCATAAGAGACTTCTTTAAAGACTATTACAAGTCTTACTGACCCCAAACTTTTGAACGGTAGTGTATGTAGTGAAGACTCTAATATAAAGCAAGACCTTGGATTTTAAAATATTAAAATATTGTATAAAACAATACATTCGAAGGGTGATTAAAAAGATTAATATACAAACATTATTTTCTAGCAGAGTTTGGCTTCAACCCTTCAACATAAGCTTTTTCTTATCGCTTTCGTCTATTTTATAATTTTTGTTTAGTATTTTGTTGCTATTTGCTTTATCAGTTTATGGATTTAAAATGGTAAAATAACTGTGAAGACTATAAAGATGTGAAAGTAAGTAAATGGTTTCTGCATTCAAACATTACACTCATTAGTAGTTTCCAGATCTTTTCCAGCATATTCAGTAATGGATTCAATTGAATTTATCTATTATTTGTTTATATTTTGTTATATGAACATTTCCATGCACTTCTGTAATTTAAGACGAGCGGGACTTTTATTTTGGCGTGGCGACGTGACGTCACAGGGCTGCGCTGCGGCTCCTGCATCTGTTGTGATTCGGCTGAAGAAAGGTTTGTGGGTTTAAGCATTTAAAGTCTTAAGTTTAACGACCTGTATGCGCTATTTTGTTTTTACAAGTGATGTTAAATAGCTTAATTATTATCGCATGTAACATTGCGGTGTTTTATCTAACACGTTTTAGCCTTATTTATGTGAGTGAAGTGCATTCACACAGGAGTTACAGAAAAGGCGCTTCTCATTTCGCTCCGTGTGTCGTCAGTCTATAGTAAACACGAGTTCAGTCACTGCTGGTAAATAGTGATGGAGAAATTGAGCTTTTTAAAACTTAGAGTGAATTGAATCTCTACAAGCTCTACAAAGTGATTCTGTGTTTGACCGCTCTCTAACGACATCTGCTGCTCAAACTCGGGGAAATGCAACAACAAACACACACGTGTAATGACTTTTACAAACCCACAGCAAATGTTTTTCTTCTCTTTTTTTTCTTTGGAAGTAGCAAACGTACTATACAAACGAATAAATACCTAATGTAAATCATAACTGACTACTGAATCAGGGAGCTTATTGAGATGCACCCAGAGATGTAGTTTGGATTTATTTTTCTTTGTTAATTGTTGTCATCTTAATCATGACAGTGTCCAAACACACAGAAAGTAAAGCAACTGAGATCCACGGGACATAAAGATGGCGGTTATCAAAGAGGAGAGTGAGGACGTGAAGATTGATGATGAAATCTGTGTGAAACAAGAAGATAATGAGGAACAGACAGGTTGGTTTTCATTCTCAAAGATGAAGTCACTCATTTGATCCTTATTAAAATGTTTCCCTCTACAGAAATGAATGATATTGTTGAAGACTGTCATATGAGTGGTTTTTAATTCAATTAAATTAAAGTGGTTTTATTTGACATGGAGTGCATGGCCTCATGTGGACAGACATGTTGACTGACTACAGTCTCTAAGATCACTAAGTTCACTAAGCACTAAAATGCCATTGTCATGATGTAGTCGAGTAGATAAGCATTAGCATGGTTTAAGTCCTGTCCACAAATGCCAACATATTTCTCAAGCTATCTAAGATAATATTGTGTTGTATGTTGCTGAAAGATGTGACCGCACTAGATGAGAGGTGTAACTTTTAGCACATTTTCTATGCAAAGATGGGGCTTAAAATTTGACCGAAATTACACAAATACAGTTTCTTTGCAGAACTTTTTTGATACAAGCCTCGAAGCCTCTGTGCCAAAGGTAAAAAAAAATTGTTATTGTTTATATCATGTATAATGTTTGTTATGTACATGTAATTTCACCTTGTTTTAAAAAAAAACAGTTAAAAAAAAAACAAAAAAAAAAACACTTGATAAACATGGTAGACGATAGGAAGAAAGAAAATCCGATAATAGTGTTTGGAATGATTTTGACAGAAAATTCACAAGGGAAAAAAAGAAAAGGCTTTGGGTGAAGTCACGAATCCTGCATCTCTGCTTTCCAAATCCTTTAGTGCTGCGCTATAGCTGTGTTTGTTATGATTTCGTCTTCTGTCAGCTCACTTTGTGATTGGATATCGTTTCATTTCACGTGATAATCCCCGTGTTTGTCCTCGGGGGTTCCCCCCACACATCAGGATTTCCGATCGTAAATATTCAAAATGTTGAAGATTCGCGATCAGGGTGCCTCCAACGTTCTTCCAAGCAGATTCAGTCACTCTTAACACACCTCACACCACAGGAAAATCTAATAAGATAATCTTCATAACCACCAGGATAATCGGGACATTTTACCTAGGATTGTCGGAAGGGGAGAAATCGGCCCAAAATCAGCCTGATTATCTTGTGCTGTGTACCCAGCTTAACTGACACATCCATTTGAGATCTTGGAGTGTCTAATAATGAGATGTTGACTTGAATCAGGTGTGTTTGATTAGAGAGATGAGATGTATAATGCACAGTGTTGGAGCTCCAGGATCAGGTTTGGGAACTACTGATCTTAGAGACTGTAGTCAGTTGACTAGATTTGCATTTTCTTATTAACTTGACAATGGCAGCGTTAACCTTTAAACCATCAGAAACAACAGTTCTTTAATGCTAAATCATATTTTTGTAATTTACAGGAAGTTTTATTGTAACACTAATTCTATTTGTTTATTTGTATAGCTATTTACAATGTGTTTCAAAGCAGAATTTCTGGAAATACATGTTTCAAATAGTGCATAAAAGCCAGTACTGAATGTGTCAAGAAAAACTATCCCTAATCAAACATGCCTGCATGTAATTTTCAAGCTATGGGGTTAGGGCCGTATGGATAGAGCTAAGCTCATCCCTAAATCCCTCATACTCTTTAAACACAATAAATATCAACTGTGTGTAGAATTGAACCATGTACTGCCTATAAAATGAAGATACCAAAAGGAAAAATACCTTTAATACTTCTTCCCCTGGTTTCACACACAAGGCTTAAGCCTAGTCCTAGACTAAAATCTAAGTCTGAGCTGTTTCAACTAAAAGAAACTTGCATTGTCTGATCTTAAAATATATCAGTGGCTTTGTTTTTGTTTTGTTTTTATCCACATCCATTTTTTTAGTAATGTTTTTTATTCTAAGCACATTTACGAAAATTACTTAAATGTTCTAACTGAACTATGTCTTAATCCTGGCTTAGTCTTTGCTGGCTTAGTTATTTGTAGACAATGAGGACAAATAGCCATTCCGTACTTCATATCTTTACTACACTCTGCTAAGTTTCATCAGGTAGAAAGCAAATATAGAACTGACTATCATCAGTGAAATCTGATGAAAATATCTCTCACGTAAGGCATATACAAGGAGAAAAGCAGAGGACCTAATACTGAGCCCTGCAGCACTCCATACTTGTATTTGATGAGATGTTTCTTCATTTACACAAGCAATGTGGTAGCAGTCAGAAAGATAGGACATGAACTCAGCCAATTCTTGTCCACAAATGCCAAAATAAGCTATGCAAGAGAATGTTGCAGTCTATGTTGTTAAAAGAACAACACTAGACTAAATGTAACTTTTAATTAGGGACCAAGCATCGAAGGTGTGAAGGCACCTATTGTATTCGTTGGCCTTCTTCTTTTCTTCTGCTCTCATAGCAGCCCATAGAACCACTTGCACGAAAGTTGTGAAATTTGGCGCACTGTTAGAGGACAGCCCCAATAACCATAGCAAATTTGGAGTCTCAAACTCTATAGCGCCAAACCTTCACTCATGTTTATAGTAATAACTTTTGAACCGTAAGGCACAGAATGTTTTTTTTTTTTTGTTAAATCCTTGGCTCACGCTGAGTAGAATGACGTAGAATGAAAATTCAAAAATCATAAGGTTACATTTTTTTCTATAATATTTTTGTTCATAAACTCTGTACTTTCTCAAACGCATCCTAGACTGTTTGTCGGATTTTCACCAAAATTGGCTCAGATCATCCTCAGACCATGCTGGCAAAAAGTTATGGAATTCAAGTTGATTAGTCGAACCGTTGTCAAATAACAGATGAACGAAGTCTATAAAAAAAATACACAAAAAATGATTGTGAGGCTATATCTCCACAGCGGTTTGGCATATTGAGACCAAACTTGGTGTGTTTTAACAAGCATGACCTGAGGCTACCTGCAAATGTTTCAGTGCAGTGCCACCTAGTGTTGGGCTGATATAAAAAATGGCTATTTTTGCTTATAGCTTATTAGCGGTTTGGCCAAAAAAAAAAAAAATCACAAAACTGGTCTCTTTACATTCAGTGCATCATGTCCAACCATACCAAACTTTTCCATGTCAGCCATTTTGAATTTAGACCAAAAAATGCTATATTTTACAAACGCATTGGCATAATTTTACGAAACTCAGTATGTGTCTTCAGCACCATGCCCTGACAGTGCTCGAGAAGTTTGGGGGCAGTGCCACCTTGTGGCCAAACATTATTAAAAAAAAATGCTAACAACTTCTGAAGAAAATGGCTTATTGTAATGAAAGTGATCTCAATATATTCCTTGGGTCATGCTGAAAACATCGATACTAGTTATGCCAAAATTTTCCTAACTTCCTGTCTGCCATTTTGATTAATGTGCAAAACGTACTTTTTCGAACTCCTCCTAGACCGTTGGTCTGATTTTCAACAAATCTGACTCAGATCATCTTCAGACCATGCTGGCAAAAAGGGTTTTGTGTTGAAATACGAAACCGTTTTCATTTAACGCATCAACGAATGTTTGCTGGAAAGATGTCAAACTGCATCTGAGGCTGTATCTCTGCAAAGCTTTGACATATTTACACCAAACTTTTTATGTGCCATTGTCTCCTCACACTGTCAATTTGGTAACAGTGCCACCTATTGGTCAGAAGTAATACACCATTCATTAAACATTAATAATGACATTTCTAAAAATGCTAAAGTTCTGATTGCATTAGCCTATTGTAATAAAACTGGTCTCAAAATATTCCTTGGGTCATGCCGACAACATGCGTACCAATTACACAATAGTTAGCCAAACTTCCTGTCTGCCATTTTGATTAATGTGCAAAACCTACTTTTTCAAACTCCTCCTAGACTGTTGGTCCGATTTTCACCAAATTTGACTCAAATCATCTTCAGACTGTGCTGACAAAAAGTTATGGATTTTGTGTCAATAGACTAAACCATTTTTGTACAACGCCACTACAAATTTGAGGCATAACGCCAAAATGAGACTGAGGCTGTATCTCTGGAAAGCTTTAACATAATGACACCAAACTTTGTATGTGCCATTGTCACCTCACACTGAACACACCACATCGATTTGATAACAGCGCCATCTGTTGGTCAAAAATGATAACCTATTAAATCATATTACTAATGGTCATTTTTATTAATTTTTTCACCCATTTTGACTAAAATCATCTAAAAATGGCTTCAATTACTGATTGCTTCAATTGCTCTGATGCTTGCAGCCTTGCTTGCAATTACAGTGTGTTACGGTAATCTTAAATCCATTCCCAATGTTTTAAACAAATGGCAGATTTGAGAAGGTTGCCACTGCCAGCTTGGAGTTTTTTTTTGTTTTGTTTTGTTTTTTTTTTTTGGTATGTCCTAAACAAAGCAATGTTGATGAGGTTATCAAATTACAGGTTACACTTTTTTCAGTGGTTTATGGGTATGGGATCCAGCATGCATGTGTTTTTGACATTTTACATGTCTAAGCATTTTTGCCCATTAAACTGGGGTTAACTTGTATTTGCTTTTTTCACCTTAGACCTGATGCTGCTGAAAGAGGAGAGTGAAGTACCGGATGAAATGGAAGAACAAGATCATTATCATGATATCGTAACTGAAGAAAAGACTTCCTCACAAAAAAGCGATTTTATCTGCCAACAGTGTGGAAAGTGTTTCTCTACAAAAGGAAACCTTAAACTCCACATGGACATTCACACCGGAGAGAAGCCTTACTCCTGCCATCAGTGTGGAAAGTGTTTCACTAAAAAAGGAACCCTTAAGGGCCACATGAGCATTCATACTAGAGAAAAACCTTACGCGTGCTCTCAGTGTGGAAACCGTTTCACCCAGCAAGGAAGCTTTAACAGGCACATGAGAGTTCACACTGGAGAGAAGCCTTACACCTGCGACCTGTGTGGAAAGAGCTTCACAACAAATCTAAACCTTAGGTATCACATGAACAGTCACACTGGTGAGACGCCATTTACATGTGATCAGTGCGGAAGGAGCTTCAGACATAAGGTCACTCTTAAAAAGCA
Organism: Labeo catla; assembly: GCA_012976165.1. Taxonomy (NCBI): domain Eukaryota; kingdom Metazoa; phylum Chordata; class Actinopteri; order Cypriniformes; family Cyprinidae; genus Labeo; species Labeo catla. Next base: position 20,890 of record VONZ01002149.1, read on the forward strand.
TGTGAAGGTTCACTCAAGAGAGAGCAGCTTTATGTGTCACCAGTGTGGAATGAGTTTTTCAGACAGCAAAAACCTTAAGAATCATGTGATAACTCACACCGGAGAGAAACCTTACATGTGCCTTCAGTGTGGAAAGACTAGCACAAACAATACAAACCTTGCTGTTCACATGAGAATTCACACTGGAGAGAAGCCTTTCACTTGCCCTCATTGTGGAAAGAGCTTCAGATTTGTAGGAAACTTTCAGACTCACATGAGAGTTCACACTGGAGAGAAGCCTTTCACATGTCTGGAGTGTGACGAGAGTTTCACGTATCAGAGAGACCTAAAACGTCATCTGCTAACTCACTCTGAGGAGCACTAGAATTCCTTTTCAGTGTTTTTAAGAGGTTCACAAAGTAGAGCAATTTCAAAATCACCTGCGCATTGAGTCTGGAGAAAGGCAGATTTCTTGTGAAATAAAATGTGTCATCACACAGATATACCTGAATATCATGCAGACCATGTTTGTGTTCTTTGTGTGAAAAAAGTTGTAAATGGCACCAGAAAATACTAGTGAGATTTCAACAACTTTCAAATATTAAATGTGACCCTGGACAACAAAACCAATCTTAAGTCACTGGGGTATATTTGTAACAATAGCCAAAAATGCATTGTATGGGTCAAAATTATTGATTTTTCTTTTATGCCAAAAATCATTAGGATACTAAGTAAAGATCATGTTCCATGCAGATATTTTATAAAATTCTTACTGGAAATGTATCAAAACTTGATTTTTGATTAGTAATATTCATTATTATTCATTATTAAGGACAACTTTTAAGGTGATTTTCTCAATATTTTGATTTTTTTTTTTGCACCGTCAGATTCCATATATTCAAACAGTTGTATCTCAGCCAGATATTGTCCTGTCCTAACAAACCATACATCAATGGGAAGCTTATTTATTCAGCTTACAGATGAATTTTTATTGTTTTGTTTGTTTTGAGCTCCAGGGTCACAAATGGTTGTGAGAGATTCTTTCTGATTTTGATTTTATGAAGGTGTCTTTCATATATTTGATTGATTAATGTCTTGGAATCAAATTATTAGATAAACTTGTGTGTTGCTGCGAAACATGTTTGAATATTTACTCTTTAATATTTAGTAATGCATTATTTTGTAGAGGGGGGTCAAAATGACAATTTTTACCTGAGATTTGGAGCCAGTGTACAGGGTGGGAATTTATTTTTACACAGAGATTGGTAGGTCTGTTAGTAAAATGTGTTGACTTAAGCAAACTTTGTTGCATTATACCCCAAAGGTGACCATTAAAGAACAGGGAAACAATACTTTTCACATTTTTTTTCTCCAAAGTTTACCTGATACTCAAGAAGATATCGCAATGTAGATTCTAGTTCTTAATAAACTTTTGATTTGGGATCTTCATTTTCAAGACCCTACATTGTTCAGTCCCAGAAATATATTATTAAAATTGTACATTTTCAGTGGTGAAAAACCAAATGTGGGTGCATTTGCAAAAATATGATAGTTCTTTTTTTTTTTTTTTTCTTTTTTTTTTTAAAAAAAGGACTGAAGAATAATAATGCTAAAACTAGAAATGTATGTCTATTCTTTCTGTCAAGACAGTTTGTTTTGGAATCTCCATTTTCAAGGCCCTACATCAGGGATAGGAAGTGCTGGTCCTGGAGTGCAGATGTCCTGCAGAGTTTAAGTTGAAGGTCTTCAGGATTACTAGGGCTACAGGCAGGTGTTTTTGCACTCAAGGACCAACGTTGCCTCTCCCTGCCCTACTAATCGATCCACTAAGCACTCCCAGAAGGGCAAATTACAAATAAATTCATAAGGGAGGAAACTCCACAAAGACTAGGAGACTCTTGGGTATCTTCAGCAGAGTTCTTTATTGGGAATGCGCTGTGTGGCGCTGCAGTCATCTAAAGTCCAACTAAGGCAGTGATACATTGTAGTTTATATACATTTAGGGGCAGGGCTTAGAAATGAACACAAAGCACCTGGGTGACGACCCCAAACAAAGCATGCAAATGAAGTATTCAGGTATTGCAACCTGCACCATTTACACCAGTCCTAATCCAATCATCATAACTACTCAAAAATCAATTGCATGTATGTTTCTCTTTAAAGGAGAAAGTGGATAAAGAACAGATAAGCTTCTTCTTTCTTTAGTATTTCTAAGAATTGCATTATCCTTTAAGTCCATTGTCCCTGGGTAAAAATGATAATAATGAGTCACATCAGAGTTTAAAAGTACTTTGAAAAATCTTTGCAGTACACCAACAATCGCCAGTCAGTTGATTCAGTTTATGCAATGATAAACAGTCTCCAACATCCAAATGATGAGCTGTGAAACATTAGCAATGAAGTAGGTATCAAGAGGATCAATGTTGTAGACGAGGATAAGAAAGAGTCCTTCTATTTAGAAACATACAGGTATGTGCCAAAAAATTAAAATATCGAGGGAAAGTCCATTTATTTCAATAATTTGTTTCAAATAGTGAAACTTCTATGTTATACTAGCTCACTACACACAAAGTGAAATATTTCAAACCTTTATTTGTTTCAGTTTTGATTATTATTTGATGACAAAAAAACCCAAATCCAGTATTTCACAAAATTAGAATATTTCATGTGACCAATAAAAAAAGGATCTTAAACACATGTTGGCCTTCTGAAAAGTGTGTTAATGTACTGTATTATGTCCTCAGTACATTGTTGGGCCTCCTCTTGCACTAATTCCAGCATCAAGGCGGCGTGACATGGAGGCGATCAGCCTTTGACACAGTTGAGGTGTTATGGTAGCCCAAGTTGCTTTGATATTGGCCTTCAGCTCGTTTGCATTTCGGGGTCTCGGTTCCCTCATCTTCCTTTTGACAATACCCCATAGATTTTCAATGGGGTTTAAGTCAGGCGAGTTTGCCGGCCAATCAAGTACAGTTATTCCATGGCTATTAAACCAGGTACTGGTAGTTTTGGCTTTGTGGGCAGGTGCCAAATCCTGCTGGAAAATAAAATCATCATCTTCAGTACTTTTTCTCCTTCGCCCAGCACAGACGCTTCTGATGTTGTTTTTGGTTCAGGAGTGTCTTGACGCATGGACTTCTCCAGCTGTAGCTCATGTCATGCAGACATCTGTATGTGGTGGTTCTTGATGCACTGACACACGCCTCAGTCCACTCCTTATGAAGCTCCCCCAGATTTCTGAACCGCCCTTGCTTGACAATCCTTTCAAGGCTACGGTCATCCCTGTCACCTGTGCACCTTTTCCAGCCACATTTTTCCCAAGTCAGCAGTCTTCCCCATGATTCTGAAGCCTACTAAGCCAGACTGAGACCATTTAAAGGCTGAGGAAACCTTTGCAGGTGTTATTTTTTTTTTTTTTTGCGTTAATTAGCTGACTAGATTGGGACACAGGGAGCCTACAATGTTGAACTTTGTCATGATATTCTAATTTTGTGAAATACTGGATTTGGGTTTTTTTTATCTTTAATCCATAATTATTAAAATTGAAACAAATAAAGGCTTGAAATATTTCACTTGGTGTGTAGTGAACTAATATAACATACAAGTTTCACTTTTTGAAACAAATTATTGAAATAAATGGACTTTCCCTCGATATTCTATTTTTTTGGCACATACCTGAACATTAGCACCAAACACAAATCACATCTAAATAACCCAAAAACACACAAACCACCAAATACAAAATAAATACAATGTCAACAACGAAGTGTACAAAAGCACTTGGTTGAGCTTAAAACAATTGTTTCATAAACCGCACTCTACACACGAGGTTAGCACCTCAAACTGATGGACACCCATGATCCTTTGCGCCGATTCTTTCCATGATGACGGCCGGTGTGGTCACGGGATTATGACACAGAAAGGCACATCAAAAAACAGTTGTTTGGTCGCCTACAACAGTTTTCAAACCAGTCCTGTGAGCACCCCCAACAATGCACATTTTGTAGGTCTCTTATGTCTGACACACCCATTTCAGGTCTTGCTGTCTCTACTAACGAGCTGATGAGTTGAATCAGGTGTGATACACTGTTAACAATTGATGTAATTTTTACAATAAATTTTACAACAACGTATTGTATTCATGTTTTTGCTGTAAATACAAAAGCATGATGGGAAATTTACGAGCAGTCCTGTAATATTATTGTAACTACACTGTAGAAGCATTATTTTACAGCAACCGCGTAGTATTGTGGGATCGTGGCTGTTTGAATTTTGAAATTACGCGGCCAACGGTAACAGAAAATTTTTGAAAGAAGGAACACGTCTCAGGTTTGTAACATAAAATCTGTTTTATAAGTCTACAGATATATTGATATAGGTGATCTGAGTGAGTGCTGCATGTTTCGTTTGGTATATTTTGGTTTTATATTTTCAGACTGTGATTGGCTACAATGAGAAGCGCTTCACGTTTCTCACCGAGACGTCGTGAACGGTCAACACCGAAGAAAAATACAATCTGAGCGGCAGCAGCTGTAACGCGGCGCTGGATCACCTGCACACAGGATAAATTAGCTGAATTATTTCAGCGATTGATTTGCTGTCGATTATATCGAACGCCATCTCCTCGACTCACCACTGATCGCTTGGAACCTCGACGGAGGTGATACGGAAAAACTTGGGTAAAGTTGGTTTTATATTCACGCATTCACCACATTCACACATTTCCACGTACGCTAAGTTACCACATGCAAAACCAACCACCACAATGACGACAGCTCGAATATCGTTAGGATTTATTAACGTTAGCCCATAGACTGTAAAAATAAGCATTAGCCTGGTTAGCTTGGCTCAGAATATTTTTGCTTTGATTACATGTGCTGTAACCGGACATTGAAGGAGCGATTGTGATGGGGCCCCACAACAATCTTTTGAATGGAGTGGCAGCGACCTTTTCTGCTTACTATGTGTTCAACTTGCAGTATCCTAAAGAAGCCTCCAGCACTCTTGAATTTGTCCAAAGGTATGTTTAAAACATTTTACACACTATTAAAGAAAATAGGTCCATCATTCTCAAATGGAATGTCCCATGAATCACTTTCTTTTTGTTCAGTATTGTTAGTCTCTATAATATACTCAGACAAAGATAAAGACAGACTTCCATCTAATTCATTTGCATCTTTTAACTTAAAACATATGATAGAATTGCAAAAAATATGAATTTATGTGAATATATCCTATCAATGAAATATCAGGTCAATACTCATAAAAGTTTTTATTTACATTAGAATATTTTATGTAAATTTTAACCGTTTCCAGTCAGGATTTTTTTTTTTTTTCAAATGCAGAATCTGCAAAATGTTAATTATTTTTACAAAATAAGAGATCATACAAAATGCATGTTATTATTTATTTAATACTGACCTGAATAAAATATTTCACATGAAAGACATTTACATACACTGTGTGCTGAATTATTAGGCAAGTTGAAATTCTGATCATATTTTTTTACAAGAACATTTTACCAATCCCAAACCACGTCAATCTTAATAACTACTATTGGTTTTGTATTTAATCATATATAAGTGATATATAATTGTCCAGGAAGGCTGAAAGTCAGAAACTCCTTACATTCAGGTGTGCTGAATTATTAGGCATGTTTTCTTTTTCCAGATAAATGAGCCTAGAAAGAGATTGAACTCCATTAAGACTGATCCATTAAGACTGAAGAATGTATCTTCCAGAATCTAGCAGTAGGTTTGGGGAGCTAATTTTTAGTCCATCTCCTATCCTGAAATGTCTGTCTTGCAGAGATTGACTAATATGAGCTCCCCAAACCTACTGCTAGATTCTGGAAGATCAATTCTTAAAACAGTGGTTCAAGAGGATGTGATGCTGTTCCTTCAAGAGTCACTCACAACTTATATGTCCATAAGGCCTAGGAGAAATCAGTCTTAATGGATCTTACAACACTTCAGCATGTTATTCTTATTAAGTGAGGGTCATTTTGTAGGATTTTGTACTCAAACAAAGTCTCTGAGAACCTGACACATTGCTCTTCTGGAGACTCCAGGAAGGTTCAGCTCTGGAAAATGATGTCGCTGGAGACTTAATGGTTTCTGATGGTTTCTCACCTAATTCTTGACATTAATTATTCATTCTTTTGCAGTTAATATGTCTTTTCTTCTCCACCTATTTCTTCTGACTTTGCTAACCCAATGAACATTTCTCTGCCCAGTGGTCATTCCTTAACTTTGCTAATTCTATTATTACATTAGTATTGCATCCTTCTCATGTGCATGCAATAATTTTTAAATTTTAGTCTGAGTTCAATCTCTTTCTTGGCTCATTTTATCTGGATAGAGAATACTTGCCGAATAATTTGGCACACCTAAATATAAGGAGTTTCTGACTTTCAGCCTTCCCAGACAATTATATATCACTTATATATGATTTAAATACAAAACCAATAGTAGTTATTAAGATTGAAGTGGTTTGGGATTGGTAAACTGTTCTTGTAAAAAAAATATGATGAAGTATGAATTTCAACTTGCCTAATAATTCAGCACACCGTGTATAGTCCATAAGAGACAATAATAGTTGAATTTATAAAAATGACCCTGTTCAAAAGTTTACATACACTTGATTCTTATTACTGTGTTCTTACCTAGATGATCCACAGCTGTGTGTTATTTGTTTAATGCTAGTTGTTAATGAGTCTCCTGTTTGTCCTGAACAGTTAAACTGACCGCTGTTCTTCAGAAAAATCCTTTAGCTCCCACAAACCCCTGACTCTTAATGCATGGTGTTTCCTTCTGGAGCATCAGTGAGCATTTGAACCTTCTGTGATTGCTGCATATGAGTCCCTCAGTTGTTCTCAGTGTGAAAATATGGATTCTAAAAATCATTCAGTCCTTGTTGGAAAGGGTTCAAATACACAAAAATGCTGAAAAACTACAGAGTTTGTGGGAGCTGAAGGATTTTTCTGAAGAACAGCAGTCAGCTTAACTGCTCAGGACAAACAAGAGACTTACGAACAACTATCAATAAACAAATAACATCATCCAGGTAAGACCACAGTAATAAGAATCAAGTGTATGTAAACTTTTAAACAGGGTAATTTTTATAAATGTAACTATTTTCTCGTATGGACTATATGTAAATGTCTTTTATGTGAAATATCTAGTTCAGGTCAGTACTAAATAAAAAATAACATGCATTTTGTACGATCTCTTACTTTGTTAAAATAGTTAACATTTTGCAGACTCTGCAAAGTGTAGAAACATTTGACTTCAACTGTACATACAATGAATGATGTTTGCCAAATTTTAAAAAATAGTTATCTTCATCCGAATGGTATAAGACTTTGTACGGTGGTAAACACTTGCTAGATCTACAGGATTAAACAAAATTGGAATGATATCTTGATTTTTATAGTAGATTTTTATAGTACAAAATGTAATTTTTGTAACATTTTTATTTTCAAATGTGATTTTATTATGTTTATTAATGTTTTTACTTCACATTTGTGTAGTTTTTAGAGAACATATCATAGTTTTTAAAATTAATATAAATTATATATATATTTTTTTTTTTACATAGGTACATATAAAAAACCTGCTTTTTTATGTAAAATTAACTTTATAAAAGACCCACATTTCTAACTTTCCTTCATGGGGATAACATGGATCATTTGAAATGGTTTAGTGTAAGATTTTTGCCCATCTTTTGGAAAATGCAGTTTTAGAATGAAAAAAAAATTCTCACTTTTACCAGTAGATTGCTGCAGAGCTCCACTATTTGCTATTTGACCAACTGAAATTATCTTTTTTTTTTTTTTTGGTTTAGATTAAATTGTAGAATTATATGAGAAACAGATGATTGAAATAAATGATAAACTCTAAAGACTCTCAATATTCATCATTAACAGATAATAAAACTTTTTTCACTCTGTTTTTAGAGCTTTTTGCGGAATCAACTCCCAGACGGGCAGCAAAGCAGAGAAGAGACACAAGCTCAATGCACCTGTCTGCACCCTCTTAAGAAAACTCCTGGACTTTGAGTTGATGGGCTAGTATTGATGCCCCCCACCCCCCATAGCTGGCAGGGCGCCTTTGTTGTATATCACCATGTTCCCTCTGATGATAGGCTGTTTGGACGTCTGGAAGTGAGCTAGATTCTTCAGTGAAACTGTGATTTGTTTATATGAAAATGAAATGTGGATACTTTGTTTGGAAAAAAAGTTTTAATTCTGTAATATGTGCTGTTGCATATTATTTTAATAAAAATAGAGAAGTTGAAGTTGTTTTTGTTTTAATTGTGAAGTGATTACAGCTTTTATTGTAACATTAATAAATAACAGAATATACAGTGTATACAATTACAATATTTAATTGTAATTCTCTCCTGTGAAATTACAGGAAATTCCTGGCAACTGAGTTGCAGTAAATTATAAGAAATTACAGCATTTTACTGTAATAATTCACTATAATCACAGTAACACTGCTGTATAAATACAGTACTTTATTGTAATAAAAACACAGTACATAACCTGTATATTTCTTGCGGTAAATTCACGGCAATTAGTTGCCAGGAATTTCCTGTAAATTTACAATAAATTTTTAACAGTGTAGATGAGGGAGACACAGAAAAAGTGCAGTCTTGGCGGTGCTTGCAAGACCAGTTTGAAAACCACTACCCTACACCCTTCAAAGCTCTCACTCCGGAGGGTAAACTTAGGGCATAGGGACAAAGAGTATAGAATAGCAAGAGGTGAAACTCTGATGCTTTTTTGGTCACAGACACTAGGTGGCGCTTTGGTAGCGCGGCCGCCATTTTGGAGTGAAAATGCCAACTGGACAACAGAAGCAGACAGAATGACAACGAAAGAGAAGTTAAAGTGGAAATAAAAGAGTGCAATGACTGCAGGGAAGTAGTGTGTGACACGAAAAAGTGCAAAAAAAAAAAAAAATCACTCTACATGGTTAGATTTTTTTTATGAATCAGAATCCATCACATTACACACTCAAAATTGGCGAATCTCATTGCCAAATCAGAGCACAAAAGAAAATTTCTCAAATCGGTACATTTTATGACTAATACAGGGAATGTTGTATTGTATTATTATATGTTTTATATTATCAGTTGTGAAATCCAACCATTAATTATACATTTGAGGCAGTTTTAGACTGCTTTATTGAGTATTTTTATCTTATGCAACATTACACATTACCTATTATTATTATTCTTAGTTACGATTATAGGTCTGACATATATCGTATTTATACATTATATTGTAGACTATGTTTTAATTCCCTGAAACACACTACAAACATGATGATCTTACAGAACATGATGCATTGCTGTGTCTGTCATAACTGAATAATAAACTAAATAATTTTGGTGACAGTGGCTATGTTTTTATTTTTTTACGTCAACTTTCTTTGTGTTTACAGTCATGCTTTAACAGACATTAATATAAGACATTACTGCAAAAACAGTTTACTGTGAAGTTGTTATACATATTTATTGCGTAATATTTCCAATTTTCTGATGCATGTCCTTCATTTCATTTTATATGTTGGTATTAATTCAGCATTTATAATGCTAATACTTACACTTTCAATTTCAACCAAAACTGACATGGTTTCTAGAGAGCAAAGATTTTGTGAAAAATAAATGAAAGACAAAGTAGGTTTTTGATAATCACTAGTTTAGTGATTGTACATTATTCTGTGTTGTCATCATTTTTTTTTAATTGCAATAATAATGAACAAAGATTACAGTATGCATAAAACATACAAAAATCCTATCAAAAAATGACTTATGATTTAATAGTTATCAGAAGTACAACAATTCTAAAAAATAAAAAAAAAATGTATTGAAAAAGTTGTCGTCATTCAGGTTGTGTATTTTAGCTTTAATGTACGTTTTTTAAACAAAAATATTTGCCATAGCGACAGCAGGAAGCTAGTGGACTGCGAATCGTGTTCACTCCAAAATGGCGGAAGTGTAGGGCTGCTGCTGGACGCCGCTGTTGCAATGGAACGTTCTATTGGCTTTCACTTCTTGTCAATATAAGTTCTTTGATAGGGATGAGCTCTTCCGAATAGAACGCAGTGTCTTGCTCTGTTTTCCCCTGACTTTAATCCCAGAGAAGCAGTACTCCAGAGAGCCCTCTGTGGCATGAAAGAAGTACTACAGCTAGAAAACCATAGTAACTGCACTATGGGCAGTTACACCCTACATCGTTCAGTCCCAGAGATATGGGGATCTCAATGAGGCTCCATGTCCAAATTGCTGAATACTTTCAAACTTGTACAATTTCCAGACATGTTTGTTTAGATACAAATTTGACATAGGCCCCTTTCAGTGACCTTACAAGGCTATCCGTCACATACATGTAACATCTCGTCATAAGCAATCCAACCATAGAAATCATAGATTACAATATTCTCTTGCCCATCATATCCATCCCACAACATGCCGCGAGGTTTGTAATAAGTGGTGATATCTTTACACAGATCAGCTACATAACGAGATTTTCCACATCTGGCCTCCCCCACCAACACCATTACTGAGGTTTTAAAGACCCGAAGAAAAGCAAAACTGCAAAACATTAGTGTAGTCCCTTATGTCACGCCCATACTTAATAAAAAAAAGGTCGCAGGGCACGCCTCTGCTACCACTTTCAGACTTCCGTCAGAGGCCTTGGTGACATCAATCGCTTGAATCAAGTCATTTTGGCCCCCTCAGTCGCTCAGTTCTTGTCTAACTTACATCCCTGCTCCAGCATCAAAACATGGAGGGCGGACTGTGACAGCTGGTCTGAGGTAAGAGCTCATGTCAATCAACTATCGTGGGAGTGTCCTCTGTGGGTGTGACGGCACAACGACATCTGAGGCTTGATTTGAAAAAGGGGATATTATTTTTACAGATTAATTAAAAACCACTGCATGGATTTTTATCATTATAGGGTAGATTTGTACATACACTGCCAACACACATTAATGTTCAAACAACATGTAAAAGTGAACTTAGCATCCGATGACCCCTTTAAGAAATCTAATTAGAACTAGGTACAAAAAAGTGGAACCCACAGCACTTTTGGACAAAAATGTCCCCATTAAAACCCATTAAAACTGCTATTTTTAATCACAGTACCATTCAACTGTAAAATTATACTATTTTTGTAAATAGAGTTTCATTCTGTTGACAAGGCTTCAAAATTTAATTTTTTTACCATTTTTTCAGGTTTGGCCAATAAAGCAAATACTCGCTTTATTACTGTTTTCTGCTTCTGCAAATTATAGAGCCAATTGCAGAGATAATGCAACTATAATTGTGTAGGTGTGTTGGTGTGAATTTCAGAGTGTGATTTGTATGTGTGTCATAAAAAAAAAAAAAAAATTGTGTGCGTGGGTGTTTTTGTAATATTTTGCTGGAGTTTTGCTGGCATCTTATGGGGGAAATCTGGTATTGCATTCAAACAAAATCTTTTTGAAAGCTATTTTTTTGAGATATCAACCTTAAATTTGGAACACAGCTTGTTTAGAGTTATGGTTTTATTTTCTAGCAGGTTTAGTGATCAACATGTTTCATAAAATTTATATTTTAGATAAAATATGCTTTATAAAAAAGCATTTTCATAAACTTAAACCTCTATAACTTTTTATTTCACTTTTTAAACTTTTTTTTTTACTTCATCTGTAATCTGCCATGGGTCATCTTTAAAAATAATTAAAAAAATAAAATAAAGACCAAACATAAGTCCGTGCTCTCATGCTTCAAATTTTTATGACACTTTTTTTTGACATGGACATTTTTGTCCACTATGGACCTATGTGTAACTTTTTTTTTTGTTGATGCACAAGGGTTTAGTTAGTGGGTATGATGAAACCTTCCCAAAGCCCTATGGATATTTTGCCCATATCTCTGTTTATAAAATCCATTATTGGCCCGTGTTTTATCTCAATTATAAATTTATCTCTTAAGCTGGGCCAGGTCCCTAGGTTTTTTTAAACACTCTGTAGTTCCGCCTTTCTTGAGAAAGAGTAATCTTGATGTAACATCATTTAATAACTATAGGCCTTGTTGGTGAAAAATTCATGAGAGTGATTTTTGCATACTTATGTGATAGACTTTTGTAAGGCATGGGGAAAACAACAGGTGGTAAAGTGCTGATCAGACTCCTCTGTAAAGGGGCCTCTGGGCCGTGTAGAGAGCGACTGGAGATTGGAGATTCCTCAGCGCCATAGGGTGACCTAGGGGGTCAAGGGAAGCCTAAAATATGAGCAGAGGATGTCTAGAAGGGATGATCTATAGTGATGTTTTACTGTTTTTCTCTCCTTAAATGAGAACACCAGCTGTTTTTAGTTTGTAACCTTGGGTGTGCAAAGAGATATAAAGAGGAGGAGATAACTACCTCCTTTGTCACACTCAGCAGGGCGCTGTATCTGTTTGACTGTGAACCTTTCTTGCAAGAAATAAACCTTTAAAAGCAGCTGCGCAATTTGTCTTTATTGACCGAGAGCCTCTAGCAAGATTTTTTGCTCCAACAATTTGGCATCAGAAGTGGGATTCCTTGGCTGTGTCTTCTGACCTGACAGCGGACCGGTGACTGCAATCCTGAACAATAGACGTTCAGCCCTAACCCCAGCTAGGATTCAGGGAGACAGGGGCCGCTCCGCCGAGGGCCGGAGGAGACACCACTGGAATCAACAAATGAACAAAGCCTCCATTGAGACTCTCGGTAAGAGACAAATTGAATTTTTTTTCTTTTTGGGAAAAAGGTCAATAGGTAAATTAGGCAAAAAGGGAATGAACCATACTGACAACTGATGAGGTTACACTGACGGCAGCCGAGGGATCTCGAAAGAGAAACCAAGGTTGTAGCAGTAGGTGTAACAGGTCTATGCGAGAAGAGATACACTGACGGCAACCGCGGTTTTCTAAAGAGAGAAAACTGAGGTTGTAGCAGTAGGTGTATTGATTGCGACCCTGCAGCAAGAAGCTACGAGGGTAGACCAGAAGCGTGGGAGCTTCGACCCTGAAAGATTGGGCCTGTCGGAGACGTCTGACGGGAAATTTAGGCACCTAAAAGCGGTCAGAGTCAGTATGGGGAAGTCCCAAAGCAAATTCGGGAAATATGACACGCCGACATTTGCTCAGATGAGAAAATCGGCCGGTGAAAAGTGTATGCTTGACATAGAAAAATTGATCAAGTATCATGAGTTTCCAAGGGAGGGAACCTTGAGTGTAGCGAAGCTGAAAGCGGTGAAAAAGTCAGTAGAGGAAGGCAGCGAGGTGCCGAGAAGGTGTTGTGCGAGGCATGTGTGTAAGGAATGTGAGGCGACGGTAAATTGTTGGCTTAGGGAGGCAGAGAGGAGAGGAATGCGGACCGTAGTAGAGAATAACGGGAAAAAGATTAATGAAATATTGAAGGAATTAACGATTACTGAAGATAAGATCAGAGAAATAAAAGAAGGAAAAACATTTGCACTGATCACAAGTACTAACCTGTCTGATGTCTCTGTTTCTGAACATGTACCACCGCTGTACAATCACTACCCCATGGCCGAGTTGCAACCCCTGAAAGTTGATCTCGACCTCGACTGCTCCCCTCCGAGAACACCTACAGCACCGCCAGCAGCAGCAGCAGAGTGGGTGACCCAGCCAACCGCGCCGGTGGAGAGATTACCCGCGACACAACCAAAGTCACTGATACTGCAGAAAAAGAGAGCCGGAGAAGATCGGCTGAGTGAGGAGGAAGAACACTACGCTGATGTGCCCGAAACTCCTCTGGACGACAATAAAGATGAGGAAGAAGAGCTTATGATGCACAGAACCCCACAAGTAAAAAGGAAAAGACCACTGACGAGACAGACGTTAAAGGAAGAGATGATCGAGGTCTCGGGGCCGGACGGTCCTATGATGGTCTTCAGACTGTGGACTGCGCTAGAAGCAAGGGAATCCATGGCTCATCTGCCAGACGTGAGTGAAGGGGGCGATAAACTGAGCACAGAACTGACGAGGTTTTGTGAGGAGTTCAGCCCGACGATGGCGGAACTGAGAAGACTTTTGCTGTCAAAGCTGGGGCTGTCGAACTGGTATAAAATAAGTAGCAGAATGCCGGCAGACGACCACAGGAGAAGACACAGCGATTGGAATGATGACCACAACTACGAGTACCGAAGAGCTGTGGAGACAGTGGCTCGCGTGATCAAAGAGACATTTCCGACACGAGTCGACATTTCAAGAATCAGCAGATGCCAGCAGGAGAAAGATGAGACTGCCGACGATTACTACTGCCGCCTGCACGAAGTGTTCAATAAATTCTCGGGGCTGACAGAACCAGCTGACAGAGGACAAGAGCCCGGCACATGGGAGAGTCATCTGAGAAATGCCTTCCTGGATGGGCTGAAACCCAAGATCGCAGAGAAAGTGAAAGAATCCTGCATTGAGTGGAGAGAAGGAAGACTGGCCACAGTGTTGATTCATGCCCGGCATGCTGACAGATTGCTGAGAGAGAAGCGTGAGAAGAAACAGGCCAAGAGTGACAGAGACCTGCAGCTGGGTTTGTCACAGATTGCGATGGGTGCAGTAAGATACGGACCGCGAAGGGAGAAGCGCGAAAGCGGGGGCAGAAGAAGGAGTGGTAAAGGCCAAGGGAAGAATGAGAAGTATTCGCGTAAGTGGAGCTGCTGGATATGCGAAACCAACGACCATGACAGTAGAGACTGTTCTAAGTGCTGTGTGTGTAAGAAAGATGGACATTGGGCCAAACACTGTCCGGAGGCAAAAAAGGAGGACAAGTCGGACTGAAGCGAGGAGGATGGGGAGCAGCCGAGGGAAGGAGGGGAGGGCGAGCGGCAACAAGTAAAGGGAAGTGAACATAAATTAATCACACACGCATACACATACACTGATATTCTGACTGCTCTCCGCAATGAAGAAAAAGCTTGCTTTTCTGTGTCTATGTCTGAGATGAATGATGACAATGTTGAAAAACAGCTTGCTATGTATAAGTGTGAGGCGTTTAAAGAAATGCCGAAATATCCGCTGATAGTTCAGGGAAAAACAGTTGATTTCCTGGCCGATTCAGGGGCTACGAGATCAACCGTGTGACCATGTGACTTGCCATGTAAACCAGAGCCAACAGATCATTTCTGAATCCATCTGTGCGTCAGGGCGCACGATGTTTGAAAGATACACAAAACCTTTGATTTGTGCAACAGAAACGGGAAGAGTGTTAAAACATGCATTCCTGTTTTCAAAAACTTGTCCGGTACCCATTTTGGGACGAGATCTGATGTGCAAACTGAATTTGAGGCTTATTGCTGACTCCTCGGGTGTCAGAGTGTAAGAGGGGGGTGAGCAATGGAGCTGTTTGCACGAAGAGCCTCAGTGGGTATACGAGTGGCACATCATAAATTATGATTGGGCTGCAATGGTGTGCGGAGAGAATGTATAACATGCTCTGGGGTGGAAATGATGGCACCTGACGATTTGCACTGCACGTCACATGGGATGAAAATTATGAAAAAGATTGTTTTGGGAAGGATGAGACAGAAACTTTGAGGTTTGACAAAATGTTTCAGACAGACAGTGTGTGTGCATTATCAGCTTGTCTTACAGAAGTGCAGTCTAGGCAGTATCAGATGACAGAGCAGACTGTCCCACATTTATCACTATGCAAGGGCAGAGAGCAGAAATGGTCAAAAGTTGGGTTGTTTGTGAAGCAGTGTGTTGATGCTGAGGACTGGAGGGAGACAGGGCCCGATTTGCAGCACAGCGAGAGTTTGAAAGCATTTATGATGACATTTGAATGCAAAGTTGAGGTTGAAAGGGTTGTGAAACCAATTATACATGACCAAACCGACTGGGTGAATCAATGCATGGTAAATGCTAACTCCTCAGACATTCATCCAGCACTGGCAGAAGGGCCATTTCATGTATGGGCTAAATAAAATTATGATGTGGGGTTAATCAAAGGATGTGAACCGCTTGTGATCACTCCAAAATCTGATTACAGGCCGTGTCAACATCAATATCCACTCAAAAAGGAGGCAATTAAGGGAATAAGGCCAGTGTTTGAATCTCTGTTGAAGGAGGGGGTGATAGTGCCGTGCAGTGATTCCCCAGTGAGAACTGTGGGAAAAGATCAGAGACAAAGGTCAACCTACAGAGTGGAGGTTTGTGCAGGATTTGCAGGCCGTGAATGCAGCCACAAGACAAAGGGCTCCTTCGGTGCCTAATCCTTATACAATACTCTCACAAATACCGTCGGATGCAAAGTTCTTTTCAGTGGTTGACTTCGCTAATGCATTTTTTAGCGTGCCAGTGGCTAAAGAGAGTCAGTACTGGTTCGCTTTTGAATTTGATGGTAAGGGCTATTGTTTTCAAAGAATGGCTCAGGGTTTTGCAGCACTGAAAAGAAGTTTGGAACCGCTAAAATTGTCAGAGGGAACTGCATTATTACACTATGTTGCCGATTTATGCATTGTTTCACGAGACAAAGCTACATGTGTAGCAGACACTGTGACCCTCCTGAAGCATTTGGCTGAGGAGGGCCACAGAGTCAGCCTGTCAAAATTACAGTTTGCCAAGCAACAGGTGATATTTTTGGGGCATGTCATAACACCCAACAGCAAATCACTATCTGACAAACAAATTCAAGGCATAAAAGATGTCCCAAAGTCGATCACGAGGAAACAAATGTCATTTTTGGGAATGTGTTCGTATTGCAGAACATTCATCCCCAATTATGCGATTTTGGAGCAACCCCTGCGAAGCCTGACAGTAGGAAAGGGGCTGAAATCCACTGACAAAATTGAATGGACAGCAGAGGCAGAAGAGGCTTTTGTTAACATGAAAATTCAATTGGCACAAGCGCCCGCATTGGGCCTTCCAAATGGTGATCGGCCGTTCATCCAGATGGTAGATGAAAAGACTGGGTTTATGACTTCTGTGTTATTGCAACATCATGGGGACAAACTGCGGCCTGTGGCTTATTTTTCTAGCAAGTTGGATCCGGTTGCTGCGGGTCTGCCACTTTGTCTGAGGGCAGTGGCGGCTGGCCGTGATAGCCTCGAGAGAGTT
The DNA here is from genome assembly GCA_012976165.1 of Labeo catla. Taxonomy (NCBI): domain Eukaryota; kingdom Metazoa; phylum Chordata; class Actinopteri; order Cypriniformes; family Cyprinidae; genus Labeo; species Labeo catla. Next base: position 37,966 of record VONZ01002149.1, read on the forward strand.
TGTGGGTTATTCTGACCTAACTTTATTGACGCCACACGCGGTCACCATGATCTTGCAAGAACAGAAAACATCGCATTTATCAACAGCTAGATGGTTGCGATACCACACAGTCTTGCTTGATATGCCAAATATCACAATTAAACGGTGTAGGAGAGGAGCATCACTGCTGTTTGACGACATTGGAACAAATCTGTACGCCGCGCGACAATTTATACTGACTCACGTTATGCGTTTGGCGTAACACATGATTTTGGGGCGCTGTGGAAACACAGAAAATTTTTGAAATCGGACGGGCGACCGATTCTGAATGCCCATTTGTTGGCAGAACTGCTCGAAGCTATCTTGCTGCCAGAGAAGATAGCCATTTGCAAATGTGCCGCACACACTAACCAAAAAGACCCTGTTTCTCTAGGTAATGCAAGGGCGGATGCAGCAGCAAAGAAGGCTGCTGCACAGCAGACAGAGGAACCAGAGTGCACACTGTTATCTGACACTAATAAAAACAGTTTTTTGTCTTTACAAGGCATGCAGACCTTTGCTACAGGGCCAGAGAAGGAGCAGTGGAGGAAGTGTGGCTGTAAAGTGATGAATGGCATGTGGATGAGTGCGGATGGCAGACCTTGTTTACCCAAACATTTCTTTTCGCATTATTGTCGGTTGACACATGGGTTAGACCATATGTCAAAAGGGGGAATGATGATGCAAATAAAAGAATTGTGGTTTACAAAGGGGTTTACAATTTTTGCGGAAAACTTTTGCAAAAGACGCGTTATCTGTAATACCCATAATGTGGCGCAAGGCGCAAAAATGTCTCTGGTGTCCCAACCGCCACCGTCGGGACTTTGTCGAACTGAATCCGTGTGAGGGGAAAAAGTACTGTTTGGTGATGGTGGACATGTGGTCTAAATAGACTGAGGTCTTTCCGTCATCAAAACAGGACGCGACAGCGGTGGCAAAGGCACTGCTGACTGAAGTAGTCCCGAGGTGGGGAATTCCACGGAAAATCAGCTCAGACAATGGAAGGCATTTTGTGAATGAGGCAATAACGCAAGTAGGAAAATCTTTGGGTATAGACATGAGAACGCACCGCGGGGGCGGGGTGGAACGCCACAACCAAACCCTAAAGAATAAACTAGCAAAATGTTGTGAGGAAACTGGACTCACGTGGGTAAAAGCACTGCCGATTGTTCTCATGTATATGAGAATGAGAAAGCGGGTGAAATCAAATTTGAGCCCATACAAAATCTTGTTCGGTAGACCACCACACATGGGGTTAGAAGGGGGTAAACAACCGCTGCCATCCACAGAGTTGTGTGAACATGACATGTTGAGTTACTGCAAAGAAATGTCTTCTCTGTTGTCCAACATTTGTGTGCAGGTAAAAGCAGCGCAACAAAAGGTTGCAGAGACACCCTTGCACACCATTAAGCCAGGGGATTAACACGACTTGCTGGCTGTGTCTGCAGATGTCTCACACATGGAGAGTGGCCCCACTGACTGTAGCTGCAGTAAGGGAAACCAGATGTCTCATTCCAGAGCAGATGACAGGAGTATTAATGGCTGGAGCGGAGATAGAGAAGGGGAGGATACCCCTGAGACAGCCTGAAAATGAGTGCAAAGAAACGCGTTGGAATGAGAAGCCAGAGGCAACACTTCCACCGCTGAGGGTTGTGCACTTGAGGAGGTGTGTGTGTGTGTGTGTGTGCACCTAGTATTTATCACGTTATGGGGACCAAATGTCCCCACAAGGATAGTAATACCAGTCAATTTTGACCTTGTGGGGACATTTGTGAGGTCCCCATGAGGAAACAGGCTTATAAATCATGCAGAATGAGTTTTTTTGAGAAAGTAAAAGTGTGCACAGTCTCCTGTGAGGTCTAGGTTTAGGTGTAGGGTGATAGAAAATACGGTTTGTACAGTATAAAAACCATTACACCTATGGAATGTCCCCATAAAACATGTAAACACAACATGCGTGTGTAAGGTCAGACCAAGGCTGAGGCTAAAGGCAGGATGGTCAGACTGCAGGATCAGTATAAACATTGGCAACGGGACAGCAGATAACTGCACGGCGATCATCGATGGGAAACAGACGGCATCCATTCAGCAGGCCAAGTGATTTTACACCTGCTGCAGTTTGGGTGTGTGGAGACAGAGCGTACCACGATCTAAAATCACGGTCAAAGTCTGGGGGAGTATGCAAAATGTTGGGTACATCATGTTGTTTTCATATTCCAGACTACAGTGACAACGTCACCAACATCATAGCACACATGAGAATGGCCGTAAAAGAGCCTGAAAATACCAACACCATGCAGATAGAATGGTGGACGAACCTCTGGGGAGGTTGGGGTTATTGGGTTTGTACTACTGTGTTACCAATGATTGGTGCAGGTCTTTTACTGCTACTGTGTTTGCCATGCATCTTTCAGTTCATTTCCAGCTCAGTACAGAGACTGGTGACATCTAGTGTCTCACTGAAGATGGTAAAACTACACGTCGGTAATGAAAATCTGGTGATAGGTTTTGATTTGGAGAAAACAATTGATGATGATAGCAGTAGCGGAACTTACAGTGAAATGAATTAAGGGAAAAAAAAGAACAAGACAAATGACAAAACTTCACTAGGGGTAGGGTTTGCCCATCTTTGTGTCTATAACTACACTATATGGCTTACTAAACAAAGGGGGATCCCAAAATAAAAGCCTTAGCATGTTCAAACTTCTTTCAAAAACTTAAGAGAATGATCGTTTATACGAAAATCAGACATGAAGAGTATAAATGTGATGTAATAACTTGAGTTAGCTATATTTTGAAGGGTATTGCTCGTAGACAAAATATATAACCATAGAAGTATATAATCGGTAGTGATGATGTTTTTGTGTGTAAAATCTCTATTTGGTACCTGTAAGGTGACTGAGGGTCTGACCCATGTCAGGAATGCAATAACAGTGCTTATTCGTTTAGCCCGGCCTCCAGAGAACAAATGTGAGGATGTGAGATTGATTTTCTTTTATCATTCGGTGAAGAAAATGTTTAATACTAGTAGATGATTGAGAATGTTTAACATGGTAATGAATTTTTAATGAGTAGTGATCAATGAATGATAAAAAGGGGGAAACTGTTGGTGAAAAATTCATGAGAGTGATTTTTGCATACTTATGTGATAGACTTTTGTAAGGCATGGGGAAAACAACAGGTGGTAAAGTGCTGATCAGACTCCTCTGTAAAGGGGCCTCTGGGCCGTGTAGAGAGCAACTGAGGATTGGGGACACCACGGCGCCATAGGGTGACCTAGGGGGTCAAGGGAAGCCTAAAATATGAGCAAAGGATGTCTAGAAGGGATGATCTATAGGGATGTTTTACTGTTTTTGTCTCCTTGTATGAGAACACCAGCTCTTTAGTTTGTAACCTTGGGTGTGCAAAGAGATATAAAGAGGAGGAGATAACTCCCTCCTTTGTCACACTCAGCAGGGCGCTGTATCTGTTTGACTGTGAACCTTTCTTGCAAGAAATAAACCTTTAAAAGCAGCTGCGCGATTTGTCTTTATTGACCGAGAGCCTCTAGCAAGATTTTTGCTACAACAGCCAACTCCCTTTCATTTCTAAAATCTTAGAAAAGATTTCTGTGACGAGTAAGAACCCATTTTTTCAGTCAAATCAGGACTTTGCATCTACACCTGGATTTTAGAGAATTGTTTATTATTATTAATTGAATTTCATTGTTGTTGTTTTTCTATTTTGTTACTTTCTCTACGTTTTTGGCCTAATAACATCTGGCAAAGGGACTACCAATGAAAACTCATTCAGGCTGGTCACTTGTTAAAAGTCGCAATCCGGGAGATAAAATGTTATCAGGGTTCCCCTGGTAAATTCACATTTTAGGGGCTAAATATGAAATTACTGGGGTCAACTCAACCTGCTGACATCCAAAACAACCCACACAAACTGTATTTCACTATTTGTTCTGTTTTGCCTCGTTATGTGGATGACTAGCAAACAAAATATATTGTAAAGCGCTGCAATACGTTGTTGGAAAGAGAGTGGAGTGAGAACTACAATGTTTTTTTGTGGAGAGCATGTGTGTCTGGAGGCACATATGTTCTGATCTGGAGTTTCCCAAAAGCATTGTTATCTAACTACGGTCGTTAATTCCATTGAACTCTATTGGAAATGACGGAACTTGCGATCATGGGTGCTTTTGGGAAACACAGCCCTGTTCAGCAGAGAGAGGCTGCATTTGAATGTGAAGGAAAGAGCGTCCTTTTCAACATTTCAAACACTTTTTATGGAATTGCTGTCATTTTATTTTGTGCCACTTCCATGGTGCAAAAATCAATTTTTGCTAATATCAGTGCATTTTTATGACTGCTGTGGTACATGTTAAATGGTGTGTTTGGAGTGTTTGCCATGTATATTTTGTCATTGCAAATAAAAAGGGAAACATAGAAAATAAGCACAGCTTTTAATGCATTTGTTTATTATTATGTAATGTGACTAAGTGAACATAAGATTAATCAAGGTTTTCTTGCTCAAAAAAGTCAACACATAAGTATAAATATTTATTACCTGCTTTAGTGAATGGCAGTAGTTACATTTGGTTTAAGACATTTATTTCACTTTGTAGATTGCTTGATTAATTTTATATTATATATATATATATATATATGCATTTTGATATTAGAGTTCAGATAATGTTAAGGCTATTGTTTGTGCCTATTTATTTTTGCAGTAATATTTTTTTTGACCGTTATTTTTCATACTCCTTTGTTTATACTTACTATATGTTCTATTTCCTACAAAATATTAAAAATATATAGACTTTTTGTGTCATGACCAGAAAAACGCATTCATCAGATGCTGAGGTTACTTGATCAATTCCGGTTGAGTCTAATTTACATTTTTGAAATGGTTTGAAAATGTGCAAAATAGCTGTCGAACAGTCGACAGTTTGCTGTGGTTGATTCATGCATGTAGCAGTTCTGGGATGGTCGATGGTATTGGCTTCAGAGTAGCTGTATATCACAAAACACTGACCTGTGTTCTGAGGCACATTCAAAATTGAGCCGCATGTATTGGTGGAAACCTAAAGGTTTTTAAAATAAGTGGTGTTTGTGTGCAACAAATTAAAACCAGTAACATTTTCCAGTCAAGCAGAAATCAAGTGCTGCGACAGAAACAGGATGGGAGAAAACAGAAATACCATTGTAAATAAAGCAAAGAGATAATTGAAGCAATTTCTAAATGCCATGCAAATGCAGATGTCATTTGCTTAGGAGTTAGAGCCAATACAATGTTTAATTCCACTTGCCTGTGTCTTGAAACTTAACAGAAATTGTGTAGTAAATTTCATGTAGAGTTTCAGGGTGAAAAATCCACCTTTGTTTTATAAGGACAACCCATTGGTCCAGTATCTGTAGCCAAAGTATTGTTGGTGATGGGAATTGTTTCTTCTGGGCAGTGGCACAGGTGGTGAGTGGTATTATTTAAAAAATATAATTTGTTATATTTTAAAATCTGAAAGAGAAATGGGTTAGCTAATACACAGCAGGAAGCAACAACAAGGACATATTGATGCAAGGCGAGCTTTGAAGAAACTGAAGAAAAGTGTTATTCAAAACAAAGTAAGTCTAAACATTTGAAAAGCAATGATATATGGATGACAAGATTTCTGGTAATTTAGTGTTGTAAAATTAACACAGCTTGTTAGGAAACAGGACAGCACATTTGCAGAATTATAGAAAAAAAAATGAAGATTTAGAAATATTATCAAACTGTGACAATGCTGAGGAAATTTTGATTATTTACATTTTTTTTTTTTACACAAATGATGAAGTTCATGAGCACATCCTAGAACTGTGAAGTAAAACCTGTCAACAGATTGTAACTATAGAGTCTGGATATTTTGCATAATAAAAATGCCAGAAAATTACTTACTTGATGGTCATCACGTTAAAATGATGATGGGCTAGTTAATGCTGTTTGTGGTACTGTTACAAACATCGTGCAATCCGATAAAAAAAAAAAGTTACTGGAAGCTGTGTGTGTCTGTTTCGATGATGATAATTTAGGATTAGAAAGATTAAAAAAAAAAAGAAAGAGTGGTTTTCGATGGCAGTTTCTTTTAAAATTGGGAATGGACAATTCATAAGGTAACCAGGTTGTTTGTTGATAGTGCGGTTGTTTAAAAAAGTTTGTGTGGTTTGACTAAAAGATTTTAGTGAAAAAAGTATTTATTGTAATGTAACAAGTCTTTGAGGCAGTTAATGAAATGCCACGTTTTATGATACATGATTTAATTTTGACAGAGCACAATAATTCTTTTTCTGTGTTTTTGTTAAAATGTATAAAAGTTTTCAGTGTCATAAACGAGACTTTGCAACCCATGTGTATTGGCTTAACTGAAATATGGTTGTCTGAATGCAATCAATTAGACACTGTGCACTTAAACAATTATAGCTTTGTAGGTCTTTCTTGCTTTGTTGCATGCACAAGCAATTGCCCTCCTTTTAATGATCTAAAAGATCAACAACATGGTGCAGCTGGATTATATACGCAGCATGTGGAGTGGAAAACACTACAGTTAAGTACAAAGTATAAGAGGCTTATATAAGACGAAATAAAGATGCAATGAAACAATTCAGTTAAACATATGCTACAAAGTCAGCACTGTACTAAGGTAAAGTTAAAAAAAATAAATAAATAAAATCAAGTTAAACAACTTTGTGCTCAGCCAAAATGAACAACACGCATGAACAGTATAGCGGAACTAGTGAAAGACACTTTATCCCCTTGTAGCACGCACAAGTGACCATTCTAGTGCACAATCATGACTTAATTAGTCACTTAACTATGTCATTAACTTTAACTCTTGAAAGTCTTTAAAACTTTAAGACGTGAAAGGAATGACTTGGTTCCACCTCTGGTGAAATCAGCTGGCTGAGTTCATGGGTGGAATAAACATATGGCCAGAGGTGTAAAATCCAGATTCTGTGAGTAAAAGTCCTCCCCAGAATTTTTTTCCAATCACGTGGATTTGCTAATTAGCACAGTTTTTCAGACAGGAGATCAGAGATGGGACCAAGTCATTCCTTTCGAGTCACAAGCAAGTCTCGAGTCAAATCCCAAGTCCTCAAAGAGTTAAAGTTAATGAGATAATTAAGTGACTGATTTAATGATGATTGTGCATTAGTGATGAACACCTGCTGTTACTGAGAATTACAGAGGATCTCTCCTCTGTAGAGAAGATCTCTCTTTATAACAATGCATGTGGTGTTGTGAAACAGTGAGATCAGAGCAGCAAAGTGAGCAGTCACTATTTGTTTTAATATGGTGGTGTAGTCATCATGAACTTGACCACATCCAAAATAACTTTTTTTTTAGGTTTTGAAGCACGAAAGTGGAATGTTTTTTCTAACAGCTACAGTGAAAGAATTTAAATCACGTGTAAAGCATATACAAATGTGAACATATGCAGTATTTAGACACACACAGACATCAAGAACCAGCATATGAATCTCAACAATGGTGACAATCAACAAAACGCTTCATGCTGCAATGCATGCTGGGTATACAACATAGGATAAACTCCCCTCATGTACTGCAGTATGAATAATTATTATCACCACTGTTGAGGATCATATGCTAAATGTTCATGTCTAAATACCAGAGTCGTTCCAGTTCTTTCTTTTCATATTGAAACATTATAGTGTTTTTTTTTATTTGCAGTTGTGCAACAGCTAAATGTCAGTCAAATAAATCAAACAGAAATGGCAATTCATGACATTCATCCAAATTCGCTATAAGCAGATAGTGTAAGATAATCTGCTTCTGTAAGCCTTTGATTCAGTGACTTAAGTGTTTGCGTAAAACAACATTGCAATTGCTTAGAAGCAAATTACAATAAATTACTCAAAGGGTCAAGAGACAAACTAAAGCACACCTTGACCACAATTATGGTGGCATCGTGTTCTTTCTTTGTTTGTTTCTTTTAATTCTCAATAAGAGATTCTGCAGACATAAAATAAAGTCAGTCTGGTTAGTAATGAGTGAAGCTGGTGATGCTGTGTGTAGAGATGTTTAATCAGATCTTGAGAGATTTAATGTTGTTGTTTTTGTTTTGTTTTGTTTTGTTTTTTCAGTTGATTTTATCCAAGGCTGTGTCTGGTGTCAGTTGTAATTCTTGTGTTTGTCTTTTCTTCAGTGATGCTGCTTGTTGACAGCAGGTGTTCATCACTAATGCTCAATCATCATTCAATTATCTCATTAACTTTAACTCTTTGAGGACTTGGGATTTGACTCGAGACTTGCTTGTGACTCGAAAGAAATGACTTGGTCCCATCTCTGACCTACTGGCTGAAAAACTAATTAGCTAATTAGCAAATCCATGTGATTGGAAAAAAAAAATACTGAGGAGGACTTTTACTCATGGAACCTGGATTTTACACCTCTGCAGATGGCAGGACTTTTATTTTCTGACTCCTGGACTTTACACCTCTGCTGTTCAGATGCATTCGAAAAGTAGCGCGCTGAGGACATCTATTGGTTATCTATTGGTTAAGTCGTGTAAATGCAACAAGAACAACAAAACTGAAACCGACTCCTACAGAGGCATGACTAGGATTTGTCTTCAAAAGACAATAACTTTCTAAGTAGAATGACAGATTCTCCCAACTTCTCATTTTATGAAGTATCTCTTGTACCCAGGGGTGGGTAATAATGGTCATTTTAGAAATTTTAGATGGCCGCTCAATTGTATTTATATACATATATGTAACCTTTTACAGTCTGTAATAATATTAAACTTATGTCATATTTTTTTCTAAACCTTCTTGGATATCAAGACAGGTCCCCTGCAATTCTGGCCAAACTGAAGATACATTGTGTGTAAATTTTATAATGTAAGCATCATTAATGACCCCTTGTTTTATAATAAAAAGAGAGAAAAGAAAGATTGATTAGTAAAATGAAAGTATGATTTAATAAAAAATGAGACCCATTAGTACAGATTAGCTAGGCCCTGTTATCTGTTCTGTTCATGCACCAATACAAAAGCATTTCCATTAGCTGCAGTCTGCAGGCATTATGGCCAATGTGATGGAAATTGTTATTTAATGTCCTTAGAATATGTCAAAAGGGTGTGTTCAACATAAACTTGTTTAGAAAAGTGCAGTATAAGTGATGCTCAAATCAAAGACCATGTCTCCATGGTTAAATAATCTATACTTACCCAAAAAGTGCCTAAACAGTAGAACTAAGTCATATGACAAACCAATGACCAGATCAGTGTAATCAATAACAGTAAAGAAGACTTGAGTGATATTGATTTTTACTCAACTACAAGGTATAAATGCACATGTTTTTTTTGTTTTTTTTCTCTCTGTTCAGGGAGTCTCTCTTGGTTGTTGTGACCAGTGGGCTCTTGGCCATGAATAACACTTTCATTCCTGCAAAGAGCAACTTGGGAGTGGTGTCTGGTATATGCTGCGCAGCTGAGGAATAGGAGTACTAAAGACTCTACTCTCAAAAGACCACCGCAAAGACAGTGATAGTGTTGGAAGACTATAGAGCCGTCCTCGGGCTGAGGTAACAGCGTACAGCTGAGAAGGGCGGTGAGAGTGTATAGATGCTAAAGACCTGCATGCCATGTGTGATTGAGGTAGTGATAGTAGCTTCTTGACGGGACGCCGTCACCATACTTCAGGGAAGTATTGTATTATATTGTATTCGAGGAATTCTGGGAATTAGCTCAAGATACAGTAGTTCTTTGGATTGTATTGCAAGTATTCGGGGAGTTCAAGGAATTAGCCTGAGATACTGTAGTTTATTTAGTTGTTTGAGTTGTTTGTGGTGAAGTCAGATTAGCTTTGAGAATTTCCACGACACCAATCACAAACACCAACACTGTGAGTCTAACCATAGACACAAATATCCCACTTTAGAAAGCTACTGAATGGATTAAATATAGAAATCCCCTTTCATTTCTCAAAAAAGTCTCAGCATTTGGAATTGGATGCCGTCCTCTCTTCAAAGTCACTCCCCGAAGTAACTGCTTGTATCCCAAAGTAGGGATGCACAATATAACTGGACCGTTACTGGAATTGGCTGATTTGTAAAAAAAACCCCAAAAAAAACAATTAATTTTGCCTATGTATTGCTGATGAGATGAATAATTGTGTCAGCAGTGTGATCAAGTAATCTTTTGCCTGAATGGTTAAATATACTTCTGCTTCTGTATAAATGAAGCAGCAACTGATTAAAATCACGAGTCATGAATAAAAATCACAAACAAAACACTTGGAAATTAAATAATTTAATATATACAGATTTATTAATTAATTTGTAATATATTTTTTCAAATAAATTATGAGAAATTATGAGACTTTTTAGAATTAAAAATATGCTTTAACATTTTTATTTCTTTTGTAAAAACTTTGAAATCACTTTATTATAGCAAGCTAAATACATTTTAATAATTAATTATATTCAACTATTATGCATTACATATTATGAAGCTTAACAGATCATCAGAGCTGCAGCGCTGGTTACGCCCATGACTAAAGAACCTGGAAGCTCTGCATTCATATGAGAAATCATGAGCAATTTGGTGCCATTCACTCTTTTCCATTATAAAGTTATTTACATTTTTTAGAAATGGCCACACTCGTCCTTTAGAAGTCTGTTCAGGTTCATTGTCTCAGTAAATTTGGGCTAGATAGGAAACAAGATCCAGAGACAGAAACAATGGCAGTGTTCTTCAGCTGACTGGATGTTTTGTGTCCATTGAGGAACACAAAGTATTCTTGACATTGTCTTCACCCAGTCTTTGTGTCTTCATCTAGTCAAGTTATTTATAAAATGACCAGATCATTAAAATGGTTCAGTAGTGTTCAATAGCTGCTTCGTTTTCTGAACATAACTCAGAATTGAAAAAATATGACCGTAATTGACCTCTAACAAGTAAATGTAGTTTTCTACTTGCTCTATTATATTACCATACGTCTGACCCAGATGACAGAAGAATCCCACACCTTCCTTCATTTTGGACTCTCAAATCATTCGTGCTGTAAGATCTGCTCGAACGTTGCCCGTTTCATTGGACTGCGGTCCAGACACTGGTAGATCAGATCACAGCGTACTGTAAAAGTTTGGAGGAGAGAGATGGTTAGTCAAGAGCATGTGACACAGCAAAGCTGTGAAAACACCTTCTGAAATATCTGATAAAGCTATAATGTGAGGTAAATGATGTGTGATTATCAGTGTCTGTTTTCTCACCCATGGATATGTCGGCTTTCCAAATGTAAATACAGGCTTGCAATATTTCCCTGACACTGGAAAAGGGCGGCCGCATGTTCACCATCATGTACAGCGTTATGCCGAGAGCATTGGCACGGCGTAGTATTGGGGTCTGGAGTAGAGCTCTGGTGGACAGAACTGTAATGCTCCTGTAAGCAAGTAATATTTTTTCACAAGTTTTTCCAGTCATTTTACAATAGAAAAAAATGAGACACAAAGCAATACAAAAAGCCAGCTCACCTATATATTTCAAGCTGTCATAGCCGTCACTATCAAACAGGTGACTGGAGCTCAAGCTGATTGACTTCAGCTCCAGAGTGTTTGTGTTCACCAGGATGTTGTTAGCAGGAACATCATTATGAAACATGCCACGGTCTATGCAGTACTGCACCGCTATGACTAACTGCTGCATGAAGCCGCGTGCGATCGCTTCAGTCAGTCCACGAGAATCTCTGTTGAACTCTCGCAAGGTCACACAAGGTTGAGGAAACTCCAGAACGAGTGAGAAGATCAGGGCCGTTCAAACCACTCGTACATTTCTATGACGTAGGGGCAGACTGGAGGACGCCTCAACATGAGCAGCAGCACCATTTCTGTAGGCAGACGTCTGGAACAACCAGGCTAGAGAAAAGAGAACAACAACGATGAAAAGTTAGTTAGCTGTAGATACAGATTTACATTTTGCATGCACACCTTTTAATAACTAAACATGTATCCTTTAATCTTTGCCCACTTACAATGTGAAGAGTACAGCGGTTGTTACTTTTCCGCATTCTTTTGATCACAACCTGCGAAGAGAGAAAAAAAAATATTAATAATTTATCATTGTTTAATCTGTAATTTATTTTAAACATGTTTGGATCAAGCAGACAGGATCTCTCTACATAAGGAGTAAAAGTGTTACCTCTTGACCGTCGGATTTACAGATCACCTTGAGCACCTTGCCGTAGCTTCCCCTTCCTAACAAATCTTGCAGTTTGTATAATTTGGAGAAAGATTGTGAAAAACAAAAGAGGTTGCAGAACAGGTTCAGTTATCTTATATTAAATTACACGTCTGATATAATAGCACTGCTGTCTGTATCAAAACACTAAATAAAACCCATGTAACAAATAAGTTTCTTTAAAAAACAAATGTTATTTATAGTTATTAAACAAGCAAACTAAATGTACATGGTTATGGTTTACAGTTACGTTAAGTAAGGTGATATTAGAATTACAAATTAATAAAGCTTTAAAATAATAAAATGTAAAATAGAGCTGACAGCTACTCACTGGTAGTTGGCTTGTAATCAGGGAGTTCTGGGACAGACGGCTCGGGAACAGCCGGGTCGGTGTCAGGCTCATTCTGGAGCTCAGATGGTCCCGGGACAGGTTCAGGCTCTGGATCAGGATCAGGATCATCAGACTGACGTGAAGGAGGAGACTCTACTCTTGTCCGTCTGCAACGGAGGAAAGGCTTCTTTATGGCCTTGCTCTTCCTGTTGCCTCGTGTAGGAATTTCTTAACTGAAGAATAACAGAGAGGAAAATATTAGTGACCACAGACAATGATCATTAAAGATGTCTGTCTAGCGCATGTTTACTTAGAAAAGCAGTGGAAAAGCAGCGCAGTGGGTTTCAAAAGCTTACGCTGTGAACAACCCCTTAAAACTGCCACAACTAATCAATCAAATCTGTAATGCAAACATTTAAACATATTAAACATATTATTCAAGTAACTACCAACAATAAAATGTGGCTAATTGTTTTATAATAGGATGAACTTATTTAATTTGTTACAACTAATCTCACCTGTTGGGTTTTTGTCAGTGTTTGAATTGTGTCAAAGCTCTTGGGGGGGGTCCCCCTAACCAGACCCCCCAATAAATAAACCGTATACAAATATGATTCATAGCCAAGGAATGTGCAATATTGACCAAAAAATTATATCTCAGAGATTTTATCGATAACGATAATCAGACAGTATTTTGCCGAGTGTGTTGTGCTGCAGGACTGCTGTGGACAGCCGACTCCTAAAGTTCTTGATATTCTTCATATTCAGTGTGGTCAGTTCACAGCAGTGACAGAAATGAATATTTTCTAACAAGTTTAAAGTGATTTTTACCTATTGTGGGCATTTTTTACCGTCATACTTTTTTCGAAAAATTATGCATTATCTTTTGTGTCAAATTCTTATATTTAATCAATAAAGTTAAATATTAAATCATTTTAGACTGTTTCCAAACAAATAAAATCATTATCAGATGTATAGATGTATTACCCACTGTTTAATGCAGGACATGAATGCACTGAATGCATAAATAATGTTTTGATATTTTAATCCTAAACAGCTGAATGCTGATACCTGAAATTATTTTTAAAAAATGATAAGGAACTTTAAATTTTAAATTAAAACCGCCAGTAGGTGGCAGTAAGTCACTATTAATAAGTCATTGTGACTGAACTGAGTCATTCAAATGGTTGATTCATTCACGAAAGAAAAACCACCATGTTGTTCAGAGACATAAAATAGTGCTGTTGTTGTGTTTGGAACCATTTTTGTTGGTGAAATATGGCAAAAACAGGCAATATGGTGTCTAAAATGTAACGTTAATAGTAACTTATAGTTTATTGAACTGTTGTATAAAATCAATGACATTGATATTCGTGTAATATCGATTAACTGTATGAAATGATATGAATATGCATTTTCTGCCACATACCTTGAGTTTCAGGAACATTCTAAATGCATTTTATTAGACTGAATCACGCAGTGAAAGAACACACTTTAAATGAGCACAGTCAGTCTAGCTATTGTTTAAGCAATCATAGCTCCTCTTATAATAAATGAAGCTGTCCATACACTGTATGATAAATGAATCTCTTACATCGTACATACATCTGCACTTTATTGCTTCTGATGAGGGAATTTGCGAGAATTTAGTCTGAACAAGACTCAGGGTTTCAGCTACCTCTGATTGGCCACTGCATTCTAAACTCAACAGAGTCGTGTTTGATTGGTTGTAATTAGAGATGAACGATACTGGATTTTTGCTGAAATCCGATATGCAGATATTTTTCGTTTCATTATGGCCGATACCGATATATATCCTTTTGTTTGGAAACAATAAAAAGCATACCTGGCATACACCATGTGCTGTATACTGATGAATAAATTACAGAATGTTTAGCAAACTCTGAGGAATAAAATAAATAAAAAAATAATAAAAGAAAGCCTCCATAACCTGCAGCAAACAGCAAAGATAACAAGCTTTTCAAAACGAAAACAAAAAGAAAAGTAAAACTAAACTGACTGACTGTGACAGTGTTTGCGTGTTTGTTTGCACATGAATACCAACATGTTCATCCTCTCAGGTTTTTCTCAGGTCCGCCATTGTTTCCACAGTATTTGCTTCATTTTGCTGCGTGCTGTGAGCACTTTCGTGCTCCTGCTGAAGCAGCAAATACAAACCTGGATCTATACACGAAGCGCTCAAACCAAAAGCACCTCTTCGCGTGATCAACATGGAAAGTAATAGAAATTTAGTCACTAATTCATGTTTAATTATAATTTCCACAAATAGGCTAAAAGTTTGCTTTGACAGGGCTGCTGGACACGAGCAGGACATAATTCATGACTACAACTCGTTAATTCGTTCTTACAATTTATTCATTTATTAATTTTTAAAATAAGGGTACGAATTAATAAGTCGTATTATCGAATTTTTAATTCACTGCCACAAAATCGTTTATTTCCCACCCGCTGTAACGCCACGCCAGCAGAGGGAGCCCTTACCCATGAACTGACTGTTGCTGCTCCCTCTGCTGCCTCGTTGGTTACTTCCTGTTTGGTGGCCATAAAGGGAGGCCTACACCAAACAGGAAGTGTGAAGTATTGTTTTGCTGTGCATTTTCTCTGATTCCATTGCCTTGTTTTTGTTATTTGCCACGGTTTTGTTTCTCGTCATAGTTTTGCCTTGTTTTTTGCCATTGTTTCGTTCTAGTTCATTGCCATAGTTTAGCCTAGTTTCATAGCCTTGTTTATTTTGCTTCTTTGGACTGCTCACCCGTATTTGGAATTCATCGCCTGTTTTATTGGATTATGCTTTTGTCTTGCCTATGTTTCACTGATTGTTTGGTTATCGACCCTGCCTGTCTTGACTACGCTGTATCATAATAAAGCTCGCATTTGGATCTTGTACACTTCCCACGAGTCTTGTTACACCCGCATGTTTACCACAGTATAGGATATGAAAACATGGATTAAAAGTGAATGACAAGAAAATAAACCTGCGAAATTAAAGGGGAAGATGATGAGGAGCTGGGAGAAGAAACTATAACTAGATAAAAAAGTTTGTCAAGACAAACTTTAAGTTGGCTTGAGAAAGCCGGAACAGAAAGTTTTAAAAAGTTTGAAAAGTTTTACAAGTTTGAAGTTTGACGGTTTTCAGTCTAAAATAGTTTGAAGTTTAAAGTAGTTTTAAAAGCTTAATGTGTGATAGATGGATTGATTCAGTTTGAAGTAGTTTTAAAGGATTGATAGATAGATAGACAGACAGATAGATAGAATGTGCTGTCTTTCATTTTAAATTGTATGTTTATAACAACTGAATCATTTGTATTAACAAGCATCCACCCCCTTAGTGCCCGTTTTTTTGGGCCACTACCCCATAGATATAAAATATGTATAGATGCCCCATTCGACTGCTCCAAGCATGTAGATGCGTCTGCCATCTTGAAACAGTCAATTTTTAACACTCTCGTATACATGGATGTTTGGTCCTCTTAGACAAATACATTTTTTCTTTGAATTGTGAATGGACTATGTAGAGAAAACGATCAAAGTCCTATTACGGCCTAGTACAGTTGACCAGAAATTCTCTCAAAATAAGAGAGCAGAGCCAGATGGGAGGAGCTGGAGCTCCAGCTCCCCCTCGCTGGAGGTAATGGGTGGAGAGAGACACCTAACCACACCCTTACCCTATCCTAACCCTAACTCCACCCATTAGTTCACACAGAGGTGGAGTTGGACCTCCAGAGAGGGGGAGCTGGAGGCCATTCGGCTCTGCAGTGAGCAGTACTTGAAATAAGAGGATTGGAAGGTAGATATTTTTTTCTCTTCCCTGTCGATGCTTCACACTCCAGTTAGTGGCAGTAATTCACATGTTCCATATGTTGGCAAATAAAAGATACAAGAAGAAGAAGGAATGGGGCCCATGGGATATGAGAAAGTGTCACTCAAGACCCTATTAGGGAACGGACAAATGCAATCAAGAATTAATGAGGAATTGTTTTTTTTTCTTTCTTCCCCCCGTTCTTTCTTTTTTTTACCAAAATGATGTACACTCCACACTCCAGATCAGTAGGTGGCGGTAATGCACCTTTTACTTGGTTTACAAAAACCACAAAAAACATCAGAAGAACATGGAACGCAGCCCACTTAGATGGAATGTTATTCCCAGCTTCGACAACCGACTTCTAAGGTAAATCGATCGCAGCATTCATTGTCATTTCTGGCCTGACTTGCATTTCCCAAAAGCTTTTTAAGCCTAAATTGATCCATTGGTTTCAACGGGTCTACGATGTACTTAGGCAGATGCTTTTGGGAAATGCAGCCCAGTCTGTGAGCTTTAAAACTTTAACTCCTAATACTTTAGGTTTCTACAGCATTAAAGGGTTAGTTCACCCCAAAATGAATATTCTGTCATTAATTGCTCACCATCATGTTCCAAATGTAACACAATTTAGGATATTTTGGATGAAATTCGAGAGGTCTCAGACTCTCCCATAGACAGCAATGATCGACAGAGTAGTCCATGTGACATAAGTGGTTCAATTGTAATTTTACGAAGCTAATACTTTTTGCGCAAATAAAACAAAATAACGAGTATTTCACATGTTCGTCTATACTGGGTCACTTGTGGATGCGTGTTCATAAAAGTACCCTGATGCAGATCAATAGATTTCAGGAGTGTTCAACATCATAACGCCAGATCTGGGTCAGCGCCGGCGCCGCTACGCGCATGCGTCGGGGTACTCTCGTGAATGCGCGTTCACAAGTGACGCAGTAGAAACGGAGATGAAATAAAGTTATTATTTTGGTTTTCTTTGCTTAAAAAAGCATTCTCGTAGCTTCGTAAATTTACAGTTAAATCACTGATGTCTACTTTGTCAATCATCTTGGTACCTATCTAGGCCTTCAACGTGGTAGTACCCTTGCGAAGATAAACAAAGGCATTATAACAGACTTGATCAGAAATGATCAGACTTGGTTATTGTGCAGCGCAATGAAAAATTTATAATTTAGAACCAGGAATGAATTAAACAAATCATCTACAGTCATGCAAATTATTAAAGTGTTACTTAAAAGAACAAATCTGACATTTAACATTACTTAAAATATCAACAACAATAAACAAAAGTGCTGTCAAATGAAACAATATTCGATTGAACATTATTTACAGAAATATAAGGTTAACATTAAATGAATTTATGTAGTGAATTTATTCAAGTGAAGTTATTAAGATTAAATTACAAGTAAAACATTGAAAAACATTAAAAAAACAACAACAACAAACTAATTCAATGTCCTTTTTTCAAAGTGTAATCAACGTTGTTGAATTCACTCTGTTGCATCGATGGATTCAGTTCTGTCAGAGGGGTCCAGCGATTCCATGTCTCCATCTAGAGATGCCCCACTCTGATCTGGATCTTGGGATGACACACTTGGTTCTGGATCTAGGGATGCCCCACCTTGAACTGGATCAGGTGATGCCCCACCCTGGTCTGGAACTAGTGATGCCCCAGGGATTCATTACTTTATACTGAACCCAGGCATTTTATGTTAAGGACATGTCTTTGAATGTGCCTGATTTTCAGTTTCAGAGGTAGCTGCTTCACTAGGTCATGAGGGTTGCCCGCATAGAAATGGGCTGGAACAACAAAGTCATCCAGCCCACTGTCAAGAAGGATCAGGGTGTCGTCTTTTTGTGACACCCCAATTATCTCGACCTCTTCCTCCAGGATGTGCCGGTCAATAATCTGGAAAAGAATAAAAACAGTTCACATGTAGGATAAGGGTTAGTGTTATGGTTAGATTGGTAACAATGTAGTCTTAGGCCTCCAGTATTTTCACCAGCTAAAAATGGTTTAAATCAGTTATTATTTTCTTTTCTTTTGCTGTAGTGTGTCAGTAGGAAATGAAGTTTACAATGAAGTTTACAAGTCTGTCTAGAATATCATAAAGAAACAGAGCAAACTGAGACAGACTAAATCTAGAAGAACTGTGGCAATGTCTACACGATGCTTTAAGAAACACAGTACTGTTCAAACTTTTAGGCACTTTGAATGAGGATGCTGTCAAAAATAATGTCATGAATAGATTTTCTTTATCAGTTTTTTTTTATTAAGTAAATTCAATCAATATTTTGTGTGACCATCCTTTGTGTTTAAAGCAGCCTTTGCCCTAGGTGCACTTGTGCATAGTTTTGCAGGTAGGTCTCTTAAAGCAACTTGGAGATGTTGTCACAGACGTTGAGACAGACTTCTAGATTTAGTCTGTCTCAGTTTGTTCTGTTTCTTTATGTCATTCCAGACAGAATGGATGATGATGTGATCTCTGTGTGGAGCACTGGCTGTCGTCAGACAAAAATCTCCCTGGATTATTACAATTATGAAAAATGAATGTTTGGAAATGTCAACTGATATTTCTTACTGGCACACTACAGTACTTGTTAGTTCAGGTCATAGATCTCTCTCCTAATTGAAGAAAAAAAAAAGATGCATGGGAAAACGTGTGCAAGTAAATGCAAGGTGTTTCTAAAATGTTTACATTCTGAGGCAGATTGCAAGTGTTCTGACACCGTTTGTGATTTGGTCTGAGATTTAAGAGCTAGTTTTGGTCCTAAAATGTTTTGTAAAATACTCTTAAAACCATTTTTAGCTGGTGAAAATACTAGTGGCCTAAGGCTTTTGCATAGTATGGTGTGCGTGTGTGTATATTTATCTCCCAAACTCAGTCCTGGAGCCAGTGTCCTGCCAGTTTAGCTCAGTGGTTTTTAATCTTGGTCCTAGGGACTCACTGCTCTGCATATTTTGTATGTCTCCCTTATTTGACACACTAAGTTCAGTACGTGGATCTCTCTGCTAACGCGCTAGTGATCTGAATCAAATGTGTCTGATAAGGGAGACACACAAAATGAGCAGAGCAGTGGGTCTCCAGGACCAGGATTGAGAACAACTGGTTAAAGCTGGGCTCACACTACAGGAATTGTAAAATCCTAACAGATTATTAGATTTGGTTGCAGCACACACATAAAGCTGGGCTCACACTACAGGACTTTTAGCCTGATTTTGCTCCGATTTTCCCCTCCCGAGAGTCGGAGCAAAAATCTTGTCGAGCACCTCGATCAGTCCCGATGTTCGGCACGGATTATCTGGTAATATGAGACATTCACAGACCGAATCTTGCACCTCCGGATCTGCTCGCACACAAATCGGGGCTTCCCCAATCATATCAAACATGTTTGATATTCAGGATTTTAAATCGGTATGGTCACGGCTATGATTACATCGGTACTTTCACAACAGCCAATGCGCAACCGCAAAACAGCTGCTGTAAGGTCCACTGGATAGTGGAGATAGAGGAAACTGCTTCTTATATTTTTGTAGTAACACTGTCTGAATAATATGTTGAAAACATACCACAACCGCATGGAGCAAGGAAAGCTCTGGAGTGAAATCTTCTCAGTTTTCAACATACTGGGCGAGTGCATAAAGCTGCTAGCATGCTAAATAACATTTGTACACAATAGTTGCTGAAATGACGATCTGTTGCATAAGATCACGTGATGTGCTCCCTCTGTCATGATAATCTTAATAATATCTCATAGTGTGTGATGTGCCACAATTTTCAGATCTTGTAGTGTGTGCATGTTTAAGATTTCAGGGAAGATAATCTGCAAAGTTTCTCCTTTATGTGTGCGCTGCAACCAGATTTCATAATTAGTAGTGTGAACCCGGCTTAAAGAGAATCTTTGCAGATTATGTTCCCTCAAATCTTAAACATCCACACGCTACAGTATTTGAAAATCGTGGTGTATCACGCACTACAAGATATTATTAGGATTATTATGTTGGAGGGAGCGCCTCACGTGATGTGGTGCAGCAGATCTAGTTTTAGAAACTAAGGTTTGCATATGTTAGTACGTTCAAAACTGAGGTAATTTCACCCCAGAGATTCTCTTTTTCCTTAAGCCGGCTTCACACTACAGGATTTTTAAAATAATAACCGATTATGAAATCTGGTTGCAGCGCACACATAAGGAGAATCTTTGCAGATTATCTTCCCTGAAATCGTAAACATGCACAAACTACAAGATCTGAAAATTGTGGCGCATCACACACTACAAGATATTATTAAGATTATCATGACGGAGAGAGCGCCTCACGTGATCTTACGCAACAAATCATCATTTCAGCAACTAATGTTTACAATTTTTTTTAAATGTTAGTTAACTGTTATATGCTTTAACGGTTTTATATCTATAGATTTTATTTCATGCAGGTTGTGATTTGAGAAGGCAAAACTGATTAAACATATGAACTCACTGTCTGCAGCTGACCGCTTGGTCGTTAAAAAAAACAAAAAAACAAACTTATATTTAACGAAAAAAAAATGCTCCAAATGTTTTTCTAAATTAACTTAAAAAAAACCGAAACAAAATATAATCTCTTTGCCATTACATACAAAAGTGAACTATTTTAATTGCTAAAACAATAGTATAAGCTGTTTTAAGAGAAGGGGAAAAAAGATGGGCTCGGGTCGGACTTGGGCTGTATGGAGCATTGCTTTCCTTGCTCCATGCGGTTGTGGTATGTTTTCAACATATTATACAGACAGTGTTACTACAAAAACATGAGAAGCAGTTTCCTCCATCTCCACTATCCAATGGACCGTACAGCAGCTGTTTTGCAGTCGTGCATTGGCTGTTGTTAAAGTGCTGACGTAATCACAGCCGTGATCATCCCGATTTAAAATCCTGAGTATCAAACATGTTTGATATGATTGGAGCAGCCCCGATTTGTGTGAGAGCAGATCGGGAGGTGAAAGATTCGATCTGTGAACATCTTACATTACCAGATAATCCGTGCCGAACATCGGGACCGATCGACGTGCTCGACAAGATTTTTGCTCCGATTCTCGGGAGGGGAAATTCGGGGGAAAAATGGGGCTAAAAATCCTGTAGTGTGTAGCCGGCTTTACAGATTATAATGTGTTTTATACACATTATACAGACAGTGTTACTACAAAAACTTCAAGAAGCAGTTTCCTCCTCCCCTTTCCAATGGAGCCGTACAGCAGATGTTTGCAGTTGCACATTGGCTGTAGTGAAAGTACTGAAGTAATCATATAGCCGTCATCATGACGATTTAAAATCCTGAATATTAAACATGTTTGATATGATTGGGGCGGCCCCGATTTGTGTGAGAGCAGATCAGGGGTGCAAGATTCGATCTGTGAACAACTCACATTACCAGATAATCCGTGCCGAACATCGGAACCGATCGAGGTGATTGACAAGATTTTTGCTCTAATTCTCGGGAGGGGAAAATCAGGGCTAAATCGGGCTAAAAATCCTGTAGTGTGAGCCTGGCTTAACCCAGTGATTGTCAAACCTGTCCTGGAGGCACTCCTGCCCTGCACATTTTGTAAGTTTCCCTTATCAGACATGCCCAATTCAGGTCTTGGAGTCTTTATTAGCAAGCTAATGAGTTGAATCAGGTGTTTTATATTAGAGAGACATACAAAATGTGTAGGACAGGGGTGCCTCCAGGACCAGATTGAAAACCACTGGATGAACCAGTCAGCATGAGCTACCCTATACTGAATATCTGTGTCGGTATGCCCAAACTTGGTCCTGTGGGGCTGGTGTCCTGCAGAGTTTAGCTCCAACCCCCAATTAGACACACCTGAACCTGCTAATCAAGCTCTTACTAGGCATACCAGAAACTTCCCAGCAGGTGTGTTGAGGCAAGTTGGAGCTGAACTCTGCAGGTTACTGGCCCTCCAAGACGGAGTTTGAGCACCTCTGTATGGATGAGTGTTGTGCAGCATATGTTATGCACCTTTACAGTTGTGTAGTTGGACGAGACAGATTTTCTTTTGCCGTCTGGTGTTATGGTGGACTTCAGATGGGTGAGCTGCACCGTGTCCCCAACATAGAGTTCATTTAAAGCCTCTTCTCTCCACAGTGCGATGTCAAACAGTTTGGATCTGCATTTGATCCGCAGGTCCAGGATTGGCACCTGTGCATGGGTCAACCTGGCCACTTCTACCTGAAAAATGACACACAGGTAAGGACAATACAGGTGAGGAGTGTTATCTCTGCCAAATTTACATCAACTTGACATAGTAACCACTAGTAAGCTACTACTAAATATATTGTGTAAACTTTAATTTGCTGTAAAGTTGCTTTGCAATGATTTGTATCGTGAAGAGTGATACACAAATAAATTTGAATTGAATTGAATTGAGTGTTTCTCAGTCCTGGTCTGGAAATCTCTCAACACTGAATATTTTGAGTGTATTCCTTATAATGTAATTAAGTTTAATTCGCCTAAATGATGTATGTCAGATAAAATTGTTAGTGGACTCCATTACCATGATTGAGAAACACAAGCACAGTAGAGGCTTTCGCACTGGGTAGTTATAGGAAGTCAGTTATAGTAAGTAATTTCTAGGTTCAAAGAGATGGAAAATAAGTCTGCCAATAGTTCAGGGAACCATGAACCCGTTCCTCCAATGGAAAAGCCCCTTATAGCTTACAATTGCCTATAGTAAGTAAATCAGGATAACTGCACTAGATATTCAGTTATGCTTTTAAAGTCACTCACTTTTTGTATCTGCCCCTGGAGACTCAGGTAGCCCCTGTGTGTGAAGATGTCGTCATCTTCTTCACCAGTCTTGTACGGGGAAAGTGGACAGAGGGCCTCTTTAGCTGTTCTTATGGCCTCCTCTGTAACGGCCAGTGGCGTTGTTTTAAATGTAATCGTTGCTCGATTGACAAATAAGCATGGCCGCCCATATTTGTGTGAAAGAGTGAAGTTCTTCACCACATAAGACTGCCCCTCTTCAAATTCTGGGTCACTACCATTTCTAACTGACAGATAAACCGTCTCCCCATCGGTGAGGGCACATGACGTGGTGACCTTGTAGGAGCCGACATGCATTTTATTCCTGTGCGTTACAAATGTCAAAGCCTTTTGGCTCCTGCAGGTTGCAACACACCTGATCCGAAGTGGTGCTGGGCGACTGTACGGGGTTGTCATCCTAAGAATGAGAAAGACAAAAAGGTATTGTTTTTTTTTTTTTTTTTTTTTTTTTTAAATATATATGGTGTGATCAAAATCTGTGCTGTCAGAACTATAAAATATGAGTCATTTAGTAGGGTGTCAAGAATATTCATATTGTATATACACTACAGTTCAAAAGTTTGGGGTCAGTAAGACTTGTAATAGTCTGTAAAGAAGTCTCTTATGCTCATCAGCAGCTGCATTTATTTGATTAAAAATATAGAAAAAAAAACAGTAATATTGCAAAATGTTTTTACAATATAAAAATGTTTTTATTTTAACATACTTTAAAATAGAATTTATTCCTGTGATGAAAAGCTGAATTTTTATCAGCTGTTACTCCAGTCTTAAGTGTCACATGATCCTTCAGAAATCATTATAATATGCGGATTTATTATTAGACTGATCAATGTTGGATAATATCAACAGTTGTGCTGCCAAATATTTTTTGGAACCTGTGATTTTTTTTTTTTTTTCAGGATTCTTTAATGAATAAGTTTAAAAAGTAAAGTGTTTATTTAAAATATAAATATTTTATAATAGTGCAAATTATTTATTATTAACTTTTAATAAACTTTTAATTATTAACTTAATACATCCTTGGTGAAAAGTATTAATTTCTTTAAAAAAACAATAAAAATGTACTGACCCCAAACTTTTGAACGGTAGTGTGTGTGTATATATATATATATATATATATATATGTAATGTTAATGATAATGTTTCTGACAGGAAATATAAAAAATATATTTCTTGCGAAGCCAAGATGTAACGTTACCTCAGAAAATTTAATTTTCCTGTGAGGGATTCCTTTTTTCCCTTTATACTTTTTTACTCTGACATAATTTAACTGCAGACATTTCTTTGTGCAAATGGAAAAATCATTTAACTTAGATTAAGTTAAAAGCATACAGGTATGTATTTCATTAAAAGTCTAATAGTAGAATCATATGCAGACAATTAAAATGCAGCAAGCCATAAAACATATAATTTACTTACTTAACCTCCAGCATATAGCTGCTTGTTGTGTTTAAAGACTATTTATTAAATGTAACATTTAATGTATGTCTGATTGGTCCATAGCGTACCATGCTTTGTCAACTAAAGAAATAAAATTATAACACTGTTATTATCATTATTATACATTAAAATGACTTAATAGAAAAAAAAAACAGAGGAAAAAAAAACTTGTAACTGAATTAAGTGTGTATAACTAAATAAAATGAACTAAAATAATAAAAACATATCCCTGTAGCATAGGAGAAGTTTGTTTAAAAGGAAGCTGGTATGATCTTTAAAATGGAAAACTACCTGTATTAATGTTAAAACAAAGAATGCTTTCATCAATTAAGAAATGTCATTGCTTTATTAAAATAAAAGTCTTTTTTAATTAAAAAAATTATATTATTTTGTTTAATTCTTTAATCATACATTTAAATCTTTGAGTTGGCCTCAGCTTACGGTGTTAGGGTTGTGTTAGGGGGGCGGGGTTTGTTTGCTGTGCACCTAACTTCATTTTCAGTTTGGGCACCAAGGAGAGGATGTTTTTTTTTGCTGAACAGTGTACGTTTTTTTCTTTTACTTCAACTCTCATATCAGTAACCAACTCTACCTTTTTTAATACTGCAAGAGATTTTGACAACTACCATATGCTATTTTACAAGAACGTGTCTTCGTTTTGTTTTAGATCGGCGTAACTTGACACTTTTTTTTAAATTGTAATGCTAGATTACAGATTTTGACAAGTATCTTATACTGTTGCTTAACGATTATGTTTGATACATTTTTGTCTTAAATATTTCACCAACAATTGTTTAACTATACATAAATGCTCGTCTTGACTTGTTTTTTATATTTCTGGAAAACACAATCATCACAGTGTTTCTATTGTATGTAAAAAACTTTAATAAAAACTTACCTTGATCCCGCTTTACCAACCATACATCGTTTTACAATTTAAAGTTTAAAGCACGTAGTTTTGTACAGTGACCCACATCAAAAACACATTCCCAAACACAACGACAGAAAGGGAACTTAAGATACAATAAGGCTCATTAAGGCTGGAAGTGACAATGCTTTCTATCAAACCGGTTTTCTTTTACAGAAAAAAATGAGCCAAAAAAGATGAGAAGTATGCTATACTAATGCAATACTAGAAATTGCAAAGTTGGGTCATTGGGTCAGCAGGGTCAGACAAAAACAGGTGGAGGTGGAAAGACATACGTTAACTGCAAAAAAAAAAGAAAAAAAAAAGTTAAGATGAAGAATTAAATGTGAATCCATTAGGGATCCTTTGTTCTCCAGTGCCACCATTTTCCAGAACTTCAACCTACCTGTAGTCTCCAGAAGTGCAAGGTGTCAGGTTCCCAGAGACTCCTAAAAAATGACCCCTACTAAATAAGAATCATATAAAATACATAAAGTCTGATTTTTGTAGTCTTTATAGACAGACAGATTGAAAGTAATTCTTGAAGGACCAGCATGACATCCTCTTGTACCACTGTTTGAATAATTTATCTTCCAGAATCTGGCAGTAAGTTTTGGAAGATATTTTTTAGTCTGTCTTGCAGATATGGATATGTTATATTTTAATTCAATAACTTTTTAGGGAGAGAATGTTTCATGAAAACTTCATAGTGAGATATGCAAAGATGTTCAGTCACATTATTAATAGAGTCATGCAAGTGTGGACCATTTTTATTGGTGTTGAAGATGAGGGTTGGTCAAGTGTTAGAATAAAAACCACCTGCTTCCTGTTCCTCATCACTCCTGCTTCACCACAGACTCACACAGCACCTCTGAACCTTCTGATTCTGAGCAGCAAATAAAATGGTAAGTCATCATGAGGATAAGACGTCACACTCTGGTAACTCGTTTTAATTATTAGACGTGTAACAATACAATCATGTCATCATGCAGTACATACCTCGATAATGAACTCGCAATACAATCATAATATTTTAAGCCAAAATAAAGTTGTTGTTGTTGTTGTTGTTGTTGTTATTGTTGTTATTATTATTATTATTATTATTATTATTATTACTTCTATATATGGTCAAATGCACTGTCGATTTCCTACATTTCTTATGGACTTGGGTGGTGGACTTGAATAGACTTGTTGAAACCAGAATAAATATATTAATGATTGTGAAGCTAAAATTTGTTGGACCCTTATGTTTTGCACTCTGTCACTGACTAAATACATAGGAATAAATGATGTAGGATAATTTTTACTGGTAAAATCAGGCATTTGGCACTATCAGGACTATGTTATATTATACTTTAATGTAGTACTGTCACTGAAACTAATTAAACATTTCTCGCACAGCACACTCACGCTTTCAGATCTCATTTAACACAGATAAGCCTCAGGCACATTAAAAAAGAGATGCAATATTATGGTTTTTGTCATGTTTATATGAATCTGTAGCCCACATTGGCCACCAGCCCACCGGGGAAAACTCCCGGCACATTAGACCTATGTCATAATACTAAATCATCTAAAACACTGTAAATAATACTAAAGAGTACTAAAGAAGATAAGATATGGTGATTCAACTGTGTGCACTTTCACTTTGAGGTGTGCCACTCCAGCGCCTTCATGCTTAGGATGATGCAATCAATCACATATTTAATCATAAACCGTGTCAAAATGACTTTTCTCTGTAGGTTTAGTTCATCCAAATATGTCTCTATTTACTTACTGTTATGATGTTCTTGTGCGGATTTTAATGTTTGTTGTACTATAGTAAGTGTAGAGCTGGCACCAGTTCAGTACTGATGAGGTGGTGGCTGAGGTGACGAAAGCGTGTGATAAAGTAACACAAAGTAAAAATTATAAATGTTATGGATGGGATGATAAATCGTTGCAACGTGAATCGAGAAATGATTCAGCATCGATGCAACCAGAGGCTGCAGTTTCTAGGACCCTATTTTTTGTGACAGCTCCATCTAGAGGAAACCTGAACAAAACTATTCATTTTTTATCTTTCCATCTTATTTTTAATGTAAGAGCTGGTGTGAACTTGTGTTCGAGGTGGTGTCAGCAATCTCCATTTAGCCTATTTAGCTGTGCAAAACAGTTCATTCTTCTGCTGAATGTTATACACTAGTATTTGTATTCAAATTATTTAACATTTATTAATGTACTAATAAACACTCATTTGTAGCGCAATTGTTCTGCCGTTTACTGCA